>CAUYLG010072950.1:0-65303 GCA_963573385.1 Cacajao melanocephalus
ATGAAAAAATGCTCATCATCACTGGTCATTAGAGAAATGCAAATCAAAACTACATTGAGATACCATCTCACGCCAGTTAGAATGGTGATCATTAAAAAATCTGGAGACAACAGATACTGGAGAGGATGTGGAGAAATAGGAACACTTTTACAGTGTTGGTGGGAGTGTAAATTAGTTCAACCAGTATGGAAGGCAGTGTGGCGATTCCTCAAGGATCTAGAAATAGAAATTCCATTTGACCCAGCAATTCCATTACTGGGTATATATCGAAAGGATTATAAATCATTCTACTATAAGGACACATGCACACAAATGTTCATTGCAGCACAGTTTACAATAGCAAAGACTTGGAACCAACCCAAATGCCCATCGATGGTAGACTGGACAGGGAAAATATGGCATATATACACCGTGGTATACTATGCAGCCATAAAAAACGATGAGTTTGTGTCCTTTGTAGGGACATGGATGAACCTGGAAACCATCTTTCTCAGCAAACTGACGCAAGAACAGAAAATCAACCTCCACATATTCTCACTCATAGGCTGGTGTTGAACAATGAGAACACATGGACACAGGGAGGGGAGCATCATACACTGGGATCTGTTGGGGGAAATAGGGGAGGGACAGTGGGGGTTGGGGAGTTGGGGAGGGATAACATGGGGAGAAATTCCAGTTACAGGTGATGAGGACGAAGGCAGCAAACCACTCTGCCATATATGTACTTATGTAACAATCTTGCATGTTCTTCACATGTACCCCAAAACCTAAAATGAAATAAATATATTTTTAAAAAATAGAAGTACAATCAATTCATTACTCACTTCAAATGTCTTCTCATCATTTACACTAAAATACAAACTTCTTATCCTGGTTATAATCTCTGCATGACAAAGCATTCTCTTGGTGTCCTAATACATCTCATTCTACTCTCTCTCTCTCCCAACATACGGTAGTCACTCTGGCCTTCTTTTTCTTCTTTAAATATGCTAAGCTCACTTTTATCTTAAGGCCTTCACACAAAGTGCCCTCTCTGTCTGAAATGAGTTTCTGTAATCTTTACATGTCTCTCTTCTTGCAAGTCTCAATTTAAATATCAGTTACCCAAGATGCCTTTCATAATGATGAAATCAAAATTAAATACACAGCCATACTCCAACACATTAAGTTGTTTTAATTTTCATTATAGCGTTCATCCTTTTAATTAATTTATTTATCATATTGCTTTCTAAAATTTCTTGTCTTTTTCCTACAAAAAAAAAAATGTGAGCTTCCTAAAAGGAAAGACCTTTTCTGACCTTTTCTTCACTCCAGTATCCTAGTGCCCTAATTTTATCTGAAACACATTAGGTGTTTTAAAATATTTGTTCAATAAAGAAGCAAGTTAATGAGGCCTTAAAACATTTGGGTTATATTACAAGAAAATATTTATAATTGCCTTCTTCTAAGGTATCCCAAAACATTATAAGACTCTGGATACTGACAAGAAATGAGCTATGCTAGCTCCACCCTTGGTAACAACCATCTATCCAATAGGAAAACTAGTGCACTATTTAACACTGTCCTTGTTCAAATTACATTTGCAAAAGCAAAACTACATTTATTCACTCATTCTTTATGCAACCAACATTTGCTTTTATATTATAGGAAGTTTATATACATTGCCTATACAAAAATGAAAGATTTATTCTCCTCAAGGAGTCTTTGTTCTTACATTAATTACTTTTGTTATGGCTTACCATGACTTCTATATCTATTGCACCATCAGAAAACGTGTTAGGTAAAACGAGCTTTCTATAAGACATTCAAATCTACAGAAGCTGTAGACTATGTATACGTCTACCAGGCATAATCATGATGAGTACATTGAAAATCTGGGCTTGAATTTTTGGCGCACACACACAACTCTTTTGTAACTTTTTAAGCTAAATTTTCCCCTTAATGTTACCATGCTAGCAAGTCGCATTTTGAATTTTGAAATCTCCAAATGAGCTTATAGAAGTCACAATTATATTTGTTTGTATATTCAATGTGTTCATTTATGAAAGAAACATTAACAATTTATAACAAGCTTCCAGAATTTCTGGCATTTTTAAATACTAGATATAAGAGACTGATTTATTGGTACTGATTCTTCACTCCCATGTGGTAGTCTTATAATTCTGTATCCTTGACATAGCTTCATATTGAGTAGTGTGTATTTCCCTGCACTCAGCCATTTGGCTTGGTTGTATGATTTGCTTTGATCAATAGAATGTTATTGGTTGTGAGTAGAGGCTTGAAATGTGCCTGTGCAACTGAGCTAGGCTGCTTGTTCTACCTTTGCCAAAGCAGGAAAATATACTGGGTAGGCACTGACCCTTTAGCCGGAGGCTTAAAATGAGACATGCAGAGTGGAGCCATCCAGCAGACTCATACATCTACAGCCTAAAGCAGAGTTGACTGATCAGCCTCAGTAGAGCTACCCTAGCTGATCCGCAGCCATGTGTGCAAGATAAAAGTGCTTCTTCTTGTATGCTCCTGTGACTTTTTTCTTACTGATGCTAACATAACTGATTGATACATCAGGATTCTGAAATATGGAAGATGCCTTGATCCCTTTAATTGTCTGAGGTACCCTGTGCTCAGCCATATTCCAGAGAGCTAGTCTGCCCCTGAATATGAACTAGGATTGGATAATCTCAGTTGTCCTATATCTGATGTATCTAGAGTCTTCAGCTTTTATAATTAAAATCTGGATACAATTTTTGAATGCTTTCACCTTTATATCCAAGGAATCATATATTTCTACTGATTCTTCTTTTGCAGCACTTTCTAAAATTGCCTAAAGAACTTTCTAAAGAATTTCTAAAGAACTTCAAAGGTTAGTTAAGAGTTTCCACGATGGAGTCTCTTGTATCCTGTGATATTGTCTTTTTAAACCATACGCACAGCACAAGTTTTGTTCACTCAAAGCAATATGATTACACACCCTGCAATCTAGATTGTAGCTTTTACTTTTATTTTTTTTGTTTTCATTCCCCAACCATTTTAAACATCTCCTTTCTCTTCTTTAATAATTAAAGTTCAACTCTTTAAAAAACTCCTGTTACTGTAATTATTTCTGTATCCAAGGCAATAAATTAACAAACATTTACTCTGTACCTGCTATGTGCAGGATTTTATATTAGTTGCTTTGGGAGTACCAAGATATATGAGATATAATCCCTACCCTTTAGGAATTTACACTTACATTGCAGAAACAAATCACGGTTAGTAACCGTCGAACAAAGGAATATACGATAGGCGCCTCGTGAATGAGATGGCTAAGTGGTGCTATCACTCTGCAACGGTTAGTCAATATAGATTACTTCTAGCCACTTTTAAAGATCATCTCTCTAATGATGTTGATGTTGAATGTGCCCTAGAGGACAGAAAATCATTTAAAATTAGAATGCTGCCACTTAAACTGTCTGAAATTTGGCAAACGGAAAAGTTTAAAAATGCTGAAATACGATGGTACATTTATTTAGCTCCAGTTTATGAAACAGGGACAGACTCAAAAAATAAGTTAATCTTTGTCTTTGATTCATCGTAAGTAACTGGTATTCACAGGAACTTCAAATTTGTAGTGTCTAGTGTCTGTTTAGTCAACGGCAATAATGAAACTCACTGTTCACACAAGCAGGGTTTTAAAATCGATTTAGTGTTGATAAAGTAATGTAATAAGAATATCAACGCATTGCTGCTATAAAAATTACTAATTCAATGCTTTGATTATGAATTTTTATGAAAACATTCTTTAAAGCCAAAATAATTACTCTTTTAGTGAGACTTATAATTAAAGAGTGGTTCTTCCACTTATGAAAACTATGCTCTATGATGTGTGAGCAGAATTCCACTTTATATTCCATCATTCATTTTTTTCTTGTTGTTTTACATAGTCATTTCACTTTCTCCAACGTTTGTGTGTATAAGAAGCCCAATGAGCCAGAACAGATTGTAAGACCTTGTTGCCCCTTCAACTGAGAAGTCAGTGTTTGACACTGTTTCCTTAAGGAAATAATCAACAGATTTGCAAAACAACAGAAGGAATCAACTTTTACTACTGGTCCCTGAATTACAATATTAAATTATGTGTTAAAAAGGTATTAGGTGCACAGTCTTCTGGAATAACCATCATCTTTACAACGTATTGCTTTCCATTTGAATTAGCATATAAATGAACAAAGATGTCTAACTACATAGCGGAGACGAGATTTGCCATCTTAAGCATTTAGTTGCCTTAGAAGCAGATTGTGTAAAATGCAAACTGGTATGCTTGGATGATGATATTTGCTTGTTTGGGACTTTAGAATTCTGGAGTTAGTCTTAAGATATTAGGGATACACAAAGCAATTATATGATTTTTCCCAGTAGAGACTTTGAAAACCTGTTCAAAAGATGCCAGGGAACTAAGTAAGTAGAAAAGGTGAGTTTTCTTTGTCCAGTGGACAAATGCACAGAGGTACATGGTACCTGCAATTAACTGGGCTTGCTGCCAGGTATAGGTATGTGAGGAAGAAAGACATGGCAAAATATAAGGCAAAAATTGTTGTTGGGATATTCTGTACACAATGGGAACCATTATAAGTATTCAATTACAGCAGTCATGAGAGCAGGTCCGGTTATAAGGAAGATCAGCAGCAGTGTACATATGGATGATGGAAACAAATAGACAAAGTGAGTCAGAGGTCGGAGCAGTAGTCTCAATGAGAGGTGATGCAAGTTTGAATCCAAACACCAACCGTGGAAATGCAGAGGGGAGATAACACAAGACATGTTACGATTAGAATCTGTGGGACTTGTTAGTAAATGAGATGTGAAGGTAAAATGCTACATTTAAGACAGATACCCAGATTCCTTGCTAAGAAACACAGTGAGCCTGCGGTAGTAGCTGAGCTAGTGATTAAACGAGAGAAGTAGGGTCGTCTGAGACATGTTCTTTCTGTCCTACATAGGAGACGTCCAGATGGCAATATCCAGTGAGTGCTCCCTCACAGAGGTCCTGCCCTCCATGTCTGGGCTCACTGACTTGGGCTTCATGAGCATATAGTGATTGAAGTCAAAAGTGTCTTTTCCAGTCTGAGACTGTGCAAGGTGTGAGCCAAATAGGCCAAGAACAAGATTCTTTGATTCACCATCATTTAAAGAGCCAGAATAGTGAGTCCATAGAGATGACTTACAAAGAATCATCAGACCAGTAGGAAGAAGACAGGAGGAGATTGCTAACTCAAAGCCAAGGAAGGACTTTCAGAGGAAGGAAGGGATACTACTATCAAGGACCATCAGATCTAAATAATGTAGACATGGACATAGTCCACTGGATTAACTAAGAGGTCATTAGTGAACTTTGTCAGAGATAGTGTAACCAATATTCAGAGGCAGAAGCCTCATTTCAAGGGGTTAAAACATAAGAGAGAAAAGAAAACCTGACTACAAACAAGAGAGGAAAAAGAGGTGAGATGGTTTTCTAAGAGGTCAATTGGAATTGATGGAGATTTTTTATTTTTATTTGGGAGAAGACCTGAATGTGTTTTTTTAAACTGAGGGAAAGAAACAAGGGGAGAAGAAAAATAAAAATATAGAAGTAGCAAGATAGGAAATATTAAGAAAGAAAATCTTGGAAAAACTAAGAGATTATTAAAAAGCCAATTATTTTTCATTTAAAAAATGCTTTTAAACTATTGAAAACACAAAACAGTAAAAAGAGTCCAAATTTTAAAAAGTTTTAAAAAACAGTAAGTTAACATCTTTAGACTCTTAATGTAATCCTCCAATTCTAGCCCAAACCACCTCAAGCCTGCCTTCCTCCACCTACCACTGACAGTTTGCTATATATTAATTTATTTTCTATATTTTAGGAGCATATTTACAAACACACACGTATGTGTGTGTATATATATATATATAGTTTTTACAAAAATGAATCATTATGTACATATTATTTTGCACTTTAGACTAGAAAAAAAAACAACACATCGTTCATATCTTTCCAGGTGAGTGTGCATTTGTACCACATTCTTATTAATGGCAGCTTTTTAATGGCTATTTAGTATGCACGTCTTTTTATTGACCATTTCCACAATGATGAATATTTAAGTTGTTTTCAATTTTTGTTATTGAAAAATGTTTTAAGAAGAAATCTTATTTTTCTTTAAAAAGTAGGGTGAAAAATGGGTGCAAATACAGACATCTCTTTAAGTGTGATGTTGGAAATGTAGTTACACATAAGGGTTGTTTATTGTGCTGATCTGAGGGGGTTCCAATTTCAAATAAAATATCTATTAACTCATATGTATAAGTTAGGCATCATCACACTTTTCTTTGACAATACATGGTACTTTTAAAAAGCTTTTTTATTGACATATGCAATGCATAGATGAGAGAACAATTTGATGAATTTTCTAATATCAAATAGATCTTGTACCCAGCATCCAGATGAAGAAAAAGAATATTACCAGAACCCCAGAGAAGCAGCTGTGCACTCCTTTCTAGTTATTAGTTATCCTAAAGATAGCCAGTATCATCACTTCTATCATTACACAATATTCTGTCTATTTTGAACTCTACATAAAAATGCAATCATGCAGGAGGTAGTCTTGTATCTGGCTTCTTCTCAGCATTTTATGATATTCATTTATATTGCCATATGTAGTTGTAGTTCATTCATTCTCATCATTGTACAGCATTCCACTGTGAAAATAAACCACAATTTATTTATGTATTCTTTTGTCGATGACAATTTGGGTAATTTCTAGCTTTCGGAAAAATAGTGCTGTTGTGCATGCTTATATGTCTTTGTGGAATATATATGTGTGTGTGTGTGTGTGTATCTGTATGTGTGTGTGTGTATAGCATTTTTATTGATTATATACCTAGTAGTGACATTGCCGAGAGCATCGTGTTTTTAAGTGGTTTTTGTGTAGGTGTAAAAATCCCTTATGCCAAGATATGTGAGGACCAAAGTATATTAATCAAAAGCTCTGTTTGGAGAGAGATGACGTGGTAGGGTGGTTAAATTCTTCAACTCTAGAGTCAGACTAGTTAGGTTCAAATACCATCTCTGATGTTTTGCAATTGTGGGAAGAGATAAGTTCCACACCCTTGCTCATCCTCAGCTTTATCATCTATAGAATAGGGATAATAAATACATTTCGTGTTATATGAACATTTAATGATGAGTAAACGTTCACTATTATTATTCCCATTATTCCTACTAATGTAAGTCTAACCTGGTCCTTTCGGGTTTTCTTTGCTGTATAAATACCATTTAGTCTTTGCTGCAGGCCGTCTTTCTTTAACAGTTAATAAGACACATGAAGACCAGGCATTAGGAAGATTTGGGAAATATCCTCTGCTACCTGATGCTCAAATGCCAAATTGTGAAGAAAAATGGAAAACTCAAGATGGAAGCAACAGCATCAATTGTATAATCCCCTTTCAGAATTCATTGTTTTCAGCACCGAGAGGCAACACTTCATGTCACCAGGTACTTCCTCCTACTCCATGTTCTTTCTCTCCTTTAACACTAGGTTTAATTTCCCATTTCATTTTAGCATGACACTCATCTGAGAACAATAATTTATCTTAAAAATGTTACCAAAAATTTGAAGGGTTATTTCCACATCACCTTTAAAAAAAACTCTAGATGTTTACTTTTCTGACATATTATTAGCTTTATTATAGAAAATATGTATATAAGCATTTTAGCTATTTCCCCTTGTATTATCCTGGATTATAAGAGAGAAAAGCATCCTGTCCTCCCTCTGGGAATTTTCTTATTGAGTTCAGGTGCAAGGAAAATACACACATCATTACAATATGCAGAATCCATTTATGGACATCATAGGAGATGTGAGGAGGGCTTCAGTTCTATGGACTTCTTTTTAAGTTAGTTTTTTAGATTCTCAAGGCCTTTATGTGCTACAGTATAACTTACCTCTTTGTTAATGTGTAGGTTTTGGAGAGTATTTCTTTCATTAGTTTTCAGCCCTGGTTTTCACCACATATATTTATTCAAGCCCACCCATTCCTTTTCCTCCAGGGTATAATTTTCAATAATGATCCCTCTAGCCTTTGATCAGTTTTGCATTTTTAAGACATAATTTCTTATGCTGCTTTTAAAGTGGTCGCACTAGTGGCATAACATTTGGAGAGCTGATAGAGAAGAAATCAAACGTTTCTACTGCTTTTATTTTTCATTTACTTGATCTGATATTTAAGCAATCAGCCAAATTCTGTTACAGAATCCAGTGAATGAGGTGATGACAGAATTTCAAGTACTGTAATTTTCTAAATCTATTGTTTAATTAGAATTTTGTGGGAAGAAGACACCCATAATATAGAAAGTCATTACTTAGAAATTAAAAGGCACAGTTTAATGATTGCAAAGGCATCAAAAAAGCAAAAATCTCTAAATATACTATTTTAAGCATTATGTATTATTAATGAAATATTTTCATGTGTCAATAAAATTAATTAAAACCTTGATACGAAAAAGGAAGATAATTCTTTTCCTACAATAATGGTTGAAAGTTAATTCCAGCATATACTTTTCATAATATCATTCTATCTAGCCATATTAAACTTTTAAACCCTATGTACAGTGTTGCTGCTTTGTATCTAGAAATTGACATTTTTGTGAAATTAATACTGTTCTTGGACAGCTTCCCATGAGCAAAGCACAGACAATATTTTATTCTTCAATAATATGAACTAGAAACAATGGAATAATAACAGGAAATATAATGTGAGGTGTAGGAATGAGCATTAAACTGAGAGTCTCACTAAACAGAGTTAGAACACTTATATTACTTCCTGCTATTCTGCATAACTAAAACACAAGCAGGAGACTGGAGTTTTTTGTTGAATGATGGCCCAAACAAATGATGAAAATGTAGGAAATTGAGAATTTGATTGAGAAATTGGTGAAAAAGTAAATCAATCTTTGTCAATGTTGTAAATAAAACTAATTTTCAATCATTTTGATATACATTTGGAATCTTTTTCCTATTCACTTTTAGTTTATGAACATTGCCTTATTTTTCTAATTTATTTTTAAGTAAAATATTAATGTTCTAAAGTCAAAACCATAAAGCAATTAAATTCATAGAAGTTAATTTCAATCCCTGCTTCCTCCATCCTCAAATAGCTATAAATTTATTATTTTCTTGCTTATTCTATCATTTTTGTCTTAGCAAATACAAGCAAATTGACACATACAGATGTATATCAAGTACATATGCATACAAATACATACACATATATTCCTCTTCCAAACAAAACATGTTTTTACATAAAGCATACTGTAAACATTGCTGTGCATTTTGCTTGTTTTTTTCCACCAAAAAAAATATCCTAGAGATTATTCCATGGCAATATATAAAAACCTTCCTCAATCTTTCTTACACATTCATAATAATCCACTTACAGATATATCAAATTTTATTTCGTCAATTCATAGAGATATAATATGGATTGTTTTCTAGGTTTCAGTTATTATAAATAAAGCCACAATTAATATTTTGTATATATGTCATTATGTATTTTTGCTAATGAATCTTAAAATAGATTGCTAGAGATAGAATGAGATACATGCCTACACAATTTTAATATACAGTGCAAATTCAACTCTATAAAGTTGTAACATTTACATTCCAATTAGTGGTAGTCACTCATTTACATTCCAATTAATGGTAGTGACTTTTTATTGTGTTTTGGGTATATTTTAAAATTATGAACTTCATTGTGTGGAATCTCAAGTTTTAAAAACTGTCTTCTCACGAGGATTTTATTTTTTCCCTTGAGTCATAGGGTGCTACTCCCTTCATCTTTGAGGTTCTAAGTATAATGTTTTCTAGGAGTCATCTTAGACTCCTTCCTATAGGCACAAAGCACAGAATTCCATTTCAGTTCAAAGTGTAGGCATTTGCTCCACCATTAAAGTTGGCTTATCCCTTAGTACTTGTTGCTTCATTTATAGCTTCATACACTTTCAGGGTGGGATGGCATTTGCATTACTTTCTAGAAAATCTAGAAGAGTGTTAAAATATATACAGAATCTAGATGTTTTTTGAGAAAAGAATTTTAGGGATATCTGGCCTGCCATACTACCAGAAGTAGAAATTATATTTCTTAAATATTTTTTCATCATTTATTTATTTAAGATTTTAAACTGTTTCTCATTTTCAATCTTCAAATAACTTGTGAGTTTTATATTGACCATTTTAAAGCTCCTAGATATATTTATTATATATTTATTAATTTTGTCTTCTCTAATACATCAAGCTCCTAGATTTATGTAATAATTTTTTTCCTTTCTAATCCAGGCATATTTATTAATTTATCTTTAACATTATTTATATTGATTATAATTGCAAACTTTTTTAGTTGAATGAATACTTATTTCTTTCACATTTTATAGGTCAACTGTTTAGAGATGATTATTTACTGATTATAGATTTAGCTATAACCCATACATTATTGTATGTGATGCTGTTACTGAATTTAATTACACTAAGTTCTCATTTACAAGAATTTTTAATGCAAACTTTTAATGTGTATGAGTTGTAATGTTTCATATTTTATGTTATTAATTTCCAGTTTTATTACATTTTGGTCAAAATATGTGACTTCTAAGGTTGATTATTCATATTTATTGAGTTTTTAGAAGTGCTAAGAATAAAATAGTCAAAATTTGGCAATGTTCCAAGAGTAATAAAAGGAATGATTCTGTGTGCTCTGAGTGTATAACTCAAATTTCACTGATGTATTAAACTGGCCTTTGTCACTATATCAATAACTTGTCCCCAAGTTTGTGGCCTTTTCTTCTTGACTTATATGGCTAGATGATTACTTAGTATGAGTCCATTACCAGGTCTGTGATGCAGCCACCAGTGAAACAGAGGGGATGGGCTCTGTATCTCACAACTGAAATTTCTCTACTTAATCTCTTCTTTAGGTCTAAGAAAGACACTGTGCCAGCAGAGAGCTCTTACTATGCGATTAAAATTTTTTTTTCTCTTTGGTCCAGCTTCCATGCTTTGTATATTATGGGACCTTTGTCAGCATTGCTTAGCAGAAAGCCTTTGAAGCAAATGTTTTGCACCAGGGATACTTTCTATTACAGATGGTCCCATTTGCTTTTAGAAAGCCTAATGTGACCTATATGCTAGCGTGCTGCTCCAAGGAAGGTGGCCTAACTTTTTCCTTTAGCCTGTCTTTCTTTTAGCATGTCTTTAGTGTCATTATTCAAATATATCCTGCCAAAAAGAAAATTATAGATGTTTAACATCTTGGTCAAATTCTGCTCTGTTTACATTTTGTGGTTAAGAAACCAGCTTCTGAGGTAAGACAGTTTTGAGTACATGAGTCTGTTCCTTTCAATCACATCCGATATGCACTATATGTGGAAGAAATTCTTTACTTCTGCCTTTTATAAATAATATTTTCCCATATATTTTCCTCTATTTTAGTAGCCCTTTGATCATTTAAGTCAGGATTTCAGAAATAGCAGATGTCATGTCTCTACATGCAGTTTTCTAAGAATCTCTTAATTCACTTTTTAGAATCATTGAAAAATGACTTTTTTTATAAGAATAACTGTAGTTGATATTTTAATCCTCCACATCCCCCATATCCAAAACGTGATCTATCAACTTAGAAGGATGATTTGTTTACCTATGTAAAGATTACGACAACAAAGATAAGGGTACTGGACCAGGAAGTATGGATAATAGAAATAATGAGAACTGCCCCATGAATGATTTACAATGAGAGGATATAGAAATCTGCCCCCAGCTTATCTTTAATTACTTACACCTTCAGAGGTGAGGTGAGAATGTTCAAATTAATCGCAGTGTCAAATACTTTAGTACCCCACAGCTGCTGTAGTTTTTATTACTTTCTTTGTCAGGTTGTTTAGTCGTTGGCTAATTGGGCTTCTTAATAGATACTCTAAGTCAATCAGCATCTTAAAATCAATGTCTTCCACTAAATTTCTATTTCATGTACTCAGAGAACAATTTGCTAATGTGAAGGTGGGACTGTAACACAGCAATTTCTGTTTCAGAGATCCAACACTAAGAAGCAAGAGTTAGAATGTTATGGAAAGATACACAAAACTTTTATGATTGTCTTAGTCACCAAGGCCAAAATTTATACATAAAAGCTATCAGAAAGTTTTTTCATATTTTAAACCAAAATGATATATTTATAATTATATAATAGATAACCAGGACTTAGCTCAGTATGTGGAATATACATACTATTATGTATGTATATACATAAGCTGTACTATATAGCTCTTCAAAAATTAATTGAGTCCAAAGAACTGAATTGTGGTAGCACACTGTTTTCCTTGTGTAATTTTCTATGTAACATATATAATATTTCTATCTCTGCATCAGAATTTGTCTTTTGCAACAAGCGATAAACCCAACTTGTTCAATTACAGATATAGTTCTATGTTTTGACTGCAGGGTATTGAAAATGTCTCTAAATGTTCTTTTAACTTTTCTTAGATTTGCTTGTTTAAAACTATTTACATCATTTTATAGCAAAATTTGATGTTTTTTTTCTCCTCAAGGGAATAAAATCTTAGTATAGCATAAGAGTCATTTAAACAGAAGGTGTGTGTTGATGGGAACTAAAGCTAAAGAAGCCAGTCAGATTTCAGGACCCTAGTAACAGCCTAGCTGTCACATTTAGAGTGAAACCCAGTGCAGCATAACTAGTGAAAGAAATGCTGCTTCTAGGAGCCGGGACTTAATCACAGGTGCATCATTTTCTTGCTATGAGCCCATGGGAATTCAACCTAACTCACTTACACTCAATTTTCTCATATGTAGATTAGAAGAATAATGAGAACTCCCTCCTAAGTCTGTTGCGGGCATAGTAATACTGAGATTGGCAGATAAATACCAGTTAAAAAAATTCATAATGGCATGAGACCTTTGGCAAATTGTACCCTGAGAATGAGCTTGATTGTGAAGCCCTGTTCTCAAAAAGGCATATACAAGAACACAAAATCATCAATATGATTTTTGTGTAGATGAATTTTAAAATGTACTGGTCATCGAACATGACATATTTAATAGACATTCTATTAGAGAATAATGATCTTTATATAACAGAAGTCAAAAGACGTAGAGTTAGAATATACCGAATGTAAGAAGCTGAGATCATTGTTGTAAAAGACAACTGTCAAAGAAAATATGTAGATGTTTAAAAGGCCAGTAATCCTGGGAGAATTTTGAAATTTTGGCCATGGCTCATAAAAGTTTAAAGGCTTTTTGATAAATCAGAGAGGCCACTTAGAAAACAGCAGTACATGGCAATGTACGCAGTACTCTCCCTTAAGGATGCCTGCTATCTTAATATCATGATAATATCATTGGTTTCACTTGCAACTGATTTTTTAAAAAAATTTAGGGAGATGTTTTTCATCCTTGACTATACCAATTGTGTCTTTGTACTCATTGTTTTAAACCATTCCTCATCACTACAAAAAAAAAAAAAAAAAAGCTGCCTTTGTCACATTTTATTTGGCTGTTGGAACAAGATATGAAACATTATTCTTTTGAAGTTCCCCAAGCATACACCGTAATAAACTAAATATATTTAGAGAATATATCACTGATAAATATAAATATTGTGGACAATCGGATAAGAGAGTGAAAATATTGTGGAAAGAAACCTAAGAAACTTTTTTTTTAAGTCTCCACATCAAATAGACTCATGAATTTTTACCTGTAAAATTACCCTGTAAAAATACTTTAAGGTATTGTAAACTTTAAAAAATCTTGAATTTGTCCTTAGAAAGGTCATAGTTGAGGCCTAATTAAAATATTCAGTGTATTTCGTGAAATAACGTGGTCCACATCAGCATTTCTGAATCATGCATCTTACTAATTTTAATACTGAGGTGATGCTATAGATAATAAATTATGATGTTCTCAATTTAAAACATTGCATTATCCCATTCATTTCTTCTTCTTGTCCTCTCCAAAGATATACCAAGTAGGTACTAGAGAAGCTGCTGGAATATCTGGGTCATACATGTTTGTTTCACCTCTGAGTCACTTGATGGGTTGACAGGTGCATATACAGCAAATGCCCTGCCTCTTGCATTTTGGCAATCTAAAATAGGCAGGAATATGATCGTGTCTTCCTATTATCATGGCAATAAATATGCTTGGCTCCAACCTCATTCAGTGTAACTCTATGGAAGAATTCCCTCTGAGTGTATGGGCTGAAGTTCAGGCCTGCTATTTTTATCACATCAATTACAGTAAGCACAGAAACACTAAATTTTCTGTGAAAATGTTATAGCTTTTTGGCACACAATAGCCCCACATTCTCTGAATGCTAAACAAGTAAATAAATCCATTTACATATAGTTGCAAGAGCTGTTTCTTTTATGGCTATTAATATATGATTGCATAAACCCTTGGGAGCTTAAAAATCTGGTCTAATTCTCAAAAATATAAAATTGAGAATAAAAAATAATCTGTTCCACATGCAAGTTCATCTATTCTTTAATGATGTAGTCAATAAATCAGAAAGGACAGCTTCCTCACTTAAAAAAATCAGCAAGATCCCAAAGTTGCAAAATGTAAGGGCTGAAATCCAGTGCAAAAAGTGGTCTTCAATTTGAACGAATTCTCATTTTTTTTTAATTGAACTTTGTTTGCATTGTTTGCAAGACCTTGGAATTAGACATTCAATCACTTTACAGACATAAATATAAATGTAAAGATATAAATATGTTTTTAAATATATACATAACACAGTGCTTATCTTTTATAAATATAAAAAGGAAAAATTATAATGAACACTATAAAGGCATAAAAATATTTGTGTGCTTCTCCATATATTTTTAAACTATGATTAAACTAGAAAGATACATTACTATTTCTGGAGAGTTACAAGCTAAAATGGACATTTTAAGTTCCTCACAAGGAGAGAACTCTAATACATGTGTAAATAAACCAAGAAAAGTTAAAACCGAACTAAAATCTCTTACAATCATATCAATAAAATAAGGATATAATTAACAGAAGCTATGTTCGGGTACTGAATAATAGAATGGGCTACTCTACCAAAAAGTGACTTTTCTGCCACTTGCTAATACTCAGCGTCTGTACAACTTGTGCAGAATTGCAAAAAGGATGATACAGAAGAGACCTCTCTGTGCTTCGAAATATACATTTAGAGGACTTGAAAGTTCTCTTTCAACTCCACATACCATGGAAGACTTTACAATGTCAAAAGATTAAAGTTTGTATACATAGAGTATATACTCAAATACTACATTCTTAATTAGCTCTCTTGTACTCTTATCAATTTTGTTACTAATTGCACAATATCCAGTGAACTCACTACTAGGATCAAATATGACCAAAACTGACATGATATTGCTCAGATATTGTTCAAATGATGAATTTGACTTCCTAATTAGTCTATTTCTTTACAAAGAGTGAACATCTGCTTTAAATTGGGGAACTTCTTAAGTATACCAAAACACTAGACATTGGGAAAATACACTTTGAATATGTGAGTGATGTCGCAATTTGCATCACAGAAAACAAAATGAAAGACATATTTCATAGTTTCATTCACAAACAGCTTGGAAATTTTACCGGTGGAGAATATTTAACAAGTCTTATTATTATAAGACTAAAATCATTATATTTAATTTAAAATTATTCAGTTAGAAAATATTGGCCATAATATTATCTAAATTTTTTCTGCCCAATTTTAATATGTAAGTAATTTTTAAAAGCATCAGCTTAAATTTTAAAACTTTTGCTAGAAGAAATCTATTTAGCATGTCTGAGTTAAATAATCATCTAAACAATTAACCTAAATAATTGGGAAAACTGTCTTGTCCCCATCTCTATTATCTCAATCAGTTCTCTTGATCAATAAAAAACTAAAAATTAAATCAGATAATATTACTGACATTTATTTAACTTACTTGATCTTGTGTCAAAATAAGTAAACCAAGTCAGCAATAAATGAACATTAAAATTTTCAGGAATTCCTTTTTATTTTTAAGGACTCTATTTCTAGGCAGGAATTTAAAAATCAAAATAAATGACAATATTTACTTATTGAATAACTGAATTTATTGAGTAACTGAATTTATTGAGTAACTGAATAATAATAATATTCAGTTATTCTGAATATCCTCCTAAAAAATGTGCAAAACTCCATGGCCCAATAAAAGCCACTGATACTGTTAATTCCTATAAATTTACATATATGTCAAAACCAATGACCCACTTTTCCATAAAAAACAATCATGATGTGAGTTAGAGAACATTATGACTGCTTTTTTAAAAAGAATTTATCATTTAATTTAAAAATTACTGATTAAAAAATAAAATACATATTAAAGTCATCAAATATTTTCTGTACTTTGTGGTTGTGATCAGTGTCTCAGCTTCCTCTGAAGCTTCCCTTTCTTGGTCCCTTTCTTTTTCAGCTTCCTTTTTATCACATTTCCTCTCTAGATTAAAACCTGGAGTCTCATGACGTAAATATCCATTGTATACGTAATGACTCAACTGTCTTTATTTCCAACCTGGAATTCTTTCCAGATTCAGGGATAAAATTACTCCAGATTCAGGGATAAAACAAACAAATAAGCATGTGTATGCACATATATATATGTGACATCTTCTTTAGGAACTCCTCCACTTGTTTAATGAAAATCACCCCATCCCCTTTCTAAAAAGCCATTAAATGACCCAAACCCTTCCATCTGTTATGGTTTATTCCTTTAACCTCTAGATATACTGGCCTACTTTTGTTTTACCATGGCAGTAACAGATATCAAACACATTCAATGTAATGGCTTCTTAGTTAACTTTTTATTTTGCCTGTCATTATATTCTCCCAATTTTTGTATGGCTGTTTTCTCCTTATCATTCAAATGTCAGCTTAATTGCTACCACCTTGAAGAGTCTATCCTACTCTGCAGCACATGAACCTGGCTTACTTCTCTGCTTAGATATTAATCATTTCTGACGTCATCTCCAGTATTTCCATTTTAGGGGTGGGGAGAAGACCCGTATTTTGTTTTGCTTTGTCTTTACCAAAGTATCTCTAGGACCAATAGGATCAGAGGGTCAATAAATATTCATTGATTAAATTAGCACCATTATTAATAACTATCTTTTAAAGTTCTAATATCAAAAACCCATTAGGTAGAATTATAGTCTAAAAAGGAACTTGGGAATTCCTGTTTGAATGTGCCCCCCCAAAATACTTTTGAAACCTAATAACCAGTATAATAGTATTAGGAACTGAGGCCTTTCAGAGGTGATTAGGTCATGAAGGGGCAACCTTCTCGAATGGAATTAGTGGCCTTGTAAAAGAAGCCACAGAGAGTTGCCTTGCCCTTTCTACACATGAGTACATGGCAAGGAATTTCCTATGAATCAGAAGGCAGAACTTAACCAAATACCAAATCTGACAGCAGCTTGATTTTGGGCTTCCCAGCCCCCAGAACTGTGAAAAACAAATTTCTGTTGTTTATAAGCCACCCAGTTATAGTAGCCCGAACAAATGGATACAGACAGTGTGTTTTCTTTTCGGTTAGTTTATTGCACGTTAAGCTTTAAGCATATCCATTCACTCATTTATTCATTAACTCAACCGATCTTTGTGGGAAGTCTGTCTTTTGCAATGCAAGACAGGTCATTCTAAATTTTCAGGTTTCTAGTCGCATCTGAGGATTTAAAATTAAACAACAAATGTGAATAAATGAATTTATTGCTAGTTTGTTTCCTCTCTTGAAACACTGCACTGTTTTCCCTTCTAATCTCTTTGATTACCCATATTTTGGCTCAATTTCTGGGAGCTAAAATGCCCTCAAGGATAGTTTTTTAAGGTTATGTCCAAGAAGCTCTATTCACTTAGGAGGTGTATTTTTTTCTTGGAGATTTGAAAGGCACAACGAATATGTAAATTCTGTGTTTAGCTATGAAATTAAAATAAAAAGGTGGGCACGTTTACTTTCTTTAAAGCAATTATGAAACTTTTCAACAAGTTTCTTCATTTTACTACCAACAACTATTTGCATCTGTATGTTTTCGTTAAAGCTCTTGCTTGTTCAATTCAATTTTCTGATTCAGTTTTTTATTTCATAACTTAGATGCTTAGAATATTTCAGAATGTATTTAACAAAATAGCATAGATAGATTTATCCTAGCAAATCTTGAACTTGAGATAGTTAAGTACTACACCAACTGCCAATAAGCGGGTTGAAGAATTTATCTACTTATTTGTAAAAAAGCAAAATAAAAGAGCTTAGATAAACAGAATTGAGAAAATCACGTATGCAAATAGTTTAAATCAATGATTTTACCATTACATACACCACAGAAAATAAATGTTTCTAGGAAAAGTTATATTCAGAAAAATATCTATTTGCCATCTCACTAACTCAAGGAAGCCAGCCTAGTTGTAACACTAGACCATTTCTCAAACTGCATTTTCCTCCTTATGAAAATTCACCGTTTTCATACATGGTACTTTGAGGAAAACAGAGGACATGTGACAGTAAACATTGCATAAAGCACAATAGAACATGGATATTTAAAGTGCTTACAATCACAGGTAGAGCAAATCATAAACAAAGAACTTACCTTTGTCACTAGTCATTCTGGCTGTTCACACAAAACAAACAAATCAACAGAGTTCTTATGAAACACCAAACAACTTGACTTTCATTTCTTGATGTCAATGTTTGTTTTGTTGTTATTTTCTTAAGGCAATTGACTCTTTTTGGTCTGAACTGATTTATTCTTTTGCTGTTGTGTAGAAACACTCTTAATGTTGTCTATGGGCATTCAAAGGCATAACAAACAACAAAACTGAGAAGAAAAATGACTGCAGCACAGATTTTAAGAAACGTATTTTCCTGCTCACTGATCTCCTTTTATCTTCTGTCCATATGTTTCTGTGTTGCAGTTTTATCTCATCCACACTTATGGAATGCTTTGGCAGGGGAAATGAATTCTGATGAGACAGACTTGGTGAAATTCCAGAAAGTTTTTAAGAAGTTCAGATACCAAACATGAGACCTGCATTGCTACGTGTTGCAGGGATTTAACCTCCACTTGTCAATTGACTCTGGCTTTTTGTTTGTTTGTTTGATATGTGTAATTTTATGGCGTATGTTAGTAATGCTCAATGATTCAATTGTGTTTTTACAGTTTGACAGACTTTGACCAAACCATGAGCTCATGTTTCACTATTTACTGTACTTGGATAAGTGAAATATTTCTCAGAGTATGAGTAAGTTAGGAAAGGTATGTGTCATGGTAACAAATGCAAGGAGTACATGTTGAGTAGCTATAAAGAACAGCCATTCCTAGCAGAATCATGTAATGCCAGTGAGAGTGACAGTTCCATTAGCACTGTAACCCCTCTGTGGCCACAAGAGGGAACCTTGTCTCATGTATTCTCTTAATACGATGTTTATGCAAATAATTTACATATATGAATATGTCAGTAAGCTACAACTTTTCAAACAGAATACAAAATTTGTTATCTCCCATGCCAGAATGCAGATATTTGTATCAGTATATACACGTCTTAAACAGTCCTGGGAGATGGAGAACATGTTACTGCTATTCTCCCCTCTCAATCTGTTTTAATACCTCTCTCCCCCTCATCATCCTGGCAACATCTGGTTCTCTCACTTCCAATTTCACTCTTGCTCAGCCTAGAATTGATCTTGAAAAAATGATGGTTGAAGATCTGGAAGAAGTGACATTTATTTCAAAAAACATTTTTAAAGTATGTACTAGGTGCCAGACACTATGTCCTTCCATTCAGACATTAATATTAACCATGTTGGAAATATTAATATCAATGGATGACATTTCTCCTTATAAAACATCACCAATTATCCCACCGCTATGGTCTTCCATATAAGGCTAAATTGAACTTTGTGAAGCTACAAAGATACATTTGATATTCAATGTCTTTCACATGTCATTTACTTCATGTGAAGGGATCTCATTAGTCCTTTTTTCTCATTCTGTTTGAGAGTTGGAAGTGTATAAGATAATTTATCTCAGTAATAAATAACTGGGGATTTAGGATAAAGAAATGCTTAATTTTCATCATCTTTATTAATTGTTTTGATGACTTCTTTTTTTTTACCATGTTGGATTTTGTCTCTTAACTAATTTCTATGCTGTAATATGCTCTTTTTCTCCCTCAGGAGTATTCCTGAATATTGGTGATGTTTGTAAAACTTTATGGGATCTAGTCAATATTTTCTTTGTAAACATAGTGTTGCTTTTGGGGGAACTACTATAGCTCTGTTTTTCAAAATTACCAAAATTGTAAAATCATAATTTATTCCATGGTAAATATAAAAAGTGTGACAAACTGCATAGATGATGAGTACTGCCCAACTGGGACTCACAGTAACCATTGCTTGAATATCTCAGTTTTTGTGAGACATGATGTGCTCTTTTATATGGACATTTTATACCTTGTAATAGCTCATACTTGTCTATTTTCCTTGGCCTTTACAAAACTTAGAAATTATTTTAGGGTAAATCTTTAGTTTGTGGCCAGACATGAAAATAATTAAAGTAATCATAGGAGACACAAGTGGGAGAAAGAAAGAAAAAAATAGTTTAGAGAATAGGACTGAACATTTCCCAAATTTGATGAAAATGATAAGCTCATGTGCCTAAACGTTTAAGAAACCATAATGTAGGAATTGTGTGGAAAACTATACCAAGACACATAATAGCCAAATTCCTTAAAATCATTTATAAAGAGAAAATTATATAAGTGTCCAGTGGAAAAAAGGATAAGTTACATACAAAAGACAAAAGATAAAAAAGATAGCAGAAATCTGTTGGAAATTATGCAAGCCAGCAGCAGTCAAATAAAGAATACTGAAAAAAAAAGTGGCCAATCTAGAATTTTATACTCAGTGAAAGTATCTTTCAAAAACAATGGCAAAGTACAGACTTGTTCAGTCATGTGAACCTTAAAATAATTCATCACCAGTATGTCTGTGGTACAACAAAGCTATACCTTATATCATTATCAAAATGTTAAGTAAAATTGGATCATGAATTATGCAAAACCTAAAAGAACAATTTCTGTGGGAGAACATAGGAGAAAACCTTTGTGATTTGGTTGAAAAAGTATTTCTTAGATAAGACACTAAACCTACAACGCATAAAAGAAAAAAATAATAATTTGAAGGTAGTCGAAATTAAATATTTATCCTTTTCAAAAGACACTCTCAAGAGAATGAAAAGACTAGCTGTAGATCAGGGAAAATGTTTATAAATCACAAATCTGAAAAAAAAAACCTTACACCTAGAATATATAAAAAGTACTCAAAAGCCAATGATAAAACAATTTTTCTTTATAGTAAGCAATAGTACAGAACACATACTTCACCAAAGAAGATATATAGATGGCCAATAGCACATTAAAAGGGCTCAACATCATTAGACAGTAGGGAAATACAAATTAAAATTGTGATAAATTACTCCTACATACTGATTAAAATTCCTATAATTTTAAGTAACAAATTTTATCAATTGTTGATTGGAATGTAAAGCTACTGGAACTTTCATACACTGTTGGGGGAAGAAAAAGGGCACAAACACCTTTGAAAAATCATTTGACAGTTTCCAAAATATACCTGCTAGGCATTTTAGTACTACATATTTATCAGAGAAAAAGGGAAACAAATGTTCATACAAAGACATACAGTGATCTTCATGTCAGCTTTATTTTTCAATGACCAAAAGCTGGAATCAAACCATCCACCAATAGATGAATGGATAAACAAAAGGTGGCTTCTCCATGAATGGAATAATAACAGTTAAGAAAAGGAAAGAACTCTGACAAGATAGACGAGCTATGACCCTGGGCTAATATGGTCTATGCTCTCTTTTAGTATAATCCACAAGCAAAGTATGTTTTTCATATTTTTAAGGATTGTAAATAAACAAGGAAGAAGATGAGACAGAGACCTTCTATGACCCACCAAGCCTAGGAGATTTACTATGTGGCCCTTTGCAAAAAAATATTTGCTGAACTTTGCACGACAACATAGAAGAATCTCAAAATAATTATGCAAAATAAAATAAGCCAGGGATAAAATAATACATACTATGTGATTCCATTTATATAGAATTCTAGAAAATGCAAACTAGTCTATAGTGACAAAAAGTAGATCATTGGTTGCTGGAAAGGCAGATCATAGGAAGGAATATGAGAGAGATTACAAGGAAAAATGAAGAAACGTTTGGATTAATAAATGTGTTTATTGTACTGATGATAATGATATTTTCAAACCTGTCTACATATGTCAAAACTTATCACATTGTCTACTTTAAATGTATGAAGTTTATGGTATGCTTATTATGCCTCAAGAAAACTTTTAGAGGCATCACACTATCTGATTTCAAAATATAGTATCAAGCTATAGTAACCAAAACAGCATAGTATTGGTATAAAAACTGATATAAAGACCATTGGAACAGAATAGAGAGCCCAGAAATAAATCCAAATATTTACAGTCAATGGATCTTTGACAGAGTTGCTGAGAACACGTAATGAAGAAAGGACAATCTCCTTAATAAATGATGTTGGGAAAACTGGATAACCACATGCAGAATAATTAAATTAGACCCTCTTTCACGACACACAAACAAACTCAAAATAAGCTAAAGATGGAAACCTAAGACCTGAAAACTGTGAAACTACTAGAAGGAAACAGAAGGGATATACTCCACAGCAATGATTTGGGCAATGATTTTTAAACATACACCCTCAAAGTACAAGCAACAAAAGCAAAAATAGACAAATGGGATTGCATGAAACAGATAAAAAGTTCTGCACAGCAAAGGAAGCTATCCCAGAGTGAAGAGATGACCTATGACATGGAAGAAAATATTTGCAAACTATATACTCAACGAGGGGCTAGTATCTGAAATATGTAAGGAACTCAAATAATTGCAAGAAAATAAAAGCCATTTTGTAGCATGTAATTCCACAAGGCTAAAGTTTTTCTTTGGGCTTGTTCAACTATTACAAGGCAATGTAAATATAAATGAATGTTAAGGCTTCAAAAATTTTCTTTAGGGAGTTGGCCAACAATTCTCTCATCTTGATTCCTCCTCCTTGACCATCATTTAGTGTTGCACTACTTATGAACAAGCTCAATTTTCAGCAGAGATTTTAGGCTAAATCTGCAGTGCATTCATGGAGTAGGGATGCCTCTTTTTATGAATACAACCTTTACGAGATAACTTAAAGATGAACATTAGTAAACTCACATGCTGAAAAAAAAATGGAAAAGCAGAGTGTGCTTTTGAAGTACTAGCCTTGTGTTCTTTCCCATGTTAAAAATTGTCTTGAAATTACCTTTGACCATAATAAGTCAACATAAGAATAATATGCCTGATATTTACATAAAATGTAAGTAAAAATAGAAAGGACCAATTTGTAGCTATTATCTTTATTGGTCAGAAAACTCAAATAACCATTTAAAATAATTTAAAATAGTCTATTGCTAGTGTACAGGAACACTACTATTTTGTATGTTGATTTTGTGTCTTGCAACTTTTCTTAATTTATTTATTAGTTTGAACAGGTTTTATGGTGAAGTCTTTAGGGTTTTCTATAAACCAGATCATATCATCTGCAAACAGAGAAAATATTATGTCTTTCTTTCCAATTTGAAGCAGTTTATTTCTTTTACTTTTCTAATTGCTCTGGCTAGAACTTCTAATAATATAAAGACATGGTTTGGCTGTGTCCCCACCTAAATCTCAACTTGAACTGAATCTCCCAGAATTCCCACATGTTGTAGGAGGGACCTAGGGGGAAGTAACTGAATCATGGATGTTGATAACCACCTGCAGAGGTCTGTCCTGCAGACCCTGATTCAATGACGGATGAATGAAGACACTCTCACACCCAGTACAGTGATTTCAAGTTGGTTAGGGATGATCATCAGCTGCTTTCAGAGGACAAATTGCAACATAACTGCTAATAACTCCCTGTCCTTCCTCACATTTACTCAGGACACATTTAATAACAGAGGTTCTAAGACAACATGCTTGTGGATAATTAAGATGGTTAAAAGAGTGGTTTTACGAATGATAAAAGCTTTTGGTTCCGAGGCCAAAAGTAAACACTATTAATGGCTAATTCCCCTTTGACCTCCCCCTGAGAGGATCATTCAGCACAAAGTTTACATGAGCAAAAAATTAGAGTATAGACAAAGGAATGTGGAGTAAACAGACTTAACTGGGGAAGTTTTATTGTCCCTGTCTTTTCCTTATGATTTAAAATTCTAACATAATGAACTGGCTACCTTCAGCCCATTCCCTCAAAACCTTTCAGCCTTCCAAAAAATTTGAGACTGTAATAGTGTAACTTTCCCTAATATTTCCCTAATATTTTACCAGCCACTCCGAGTGAATCTCAACAGGGTCTGTCTTTCCTGTGCTATTCTCGTGATAGTGAATAAGTTTCATGAGATCTGATGGGTTTATCAGGGTTTTCACTTTTGTTTCCTCCTCATTTTCTCTCGCCACTGCCATGTAAGAAGTGTCTTCACCTCCCACCACGATTCTGAGGCCTCCCCAGCCATGTGGAACTGTAAATCCAATTAAACCTCTTTATCTTCTTAGTCTTTGGTATGTCCTTATCAGCAGCATGAAAATGAACTAATACAAGACTGAATTTATATGGCAAGAGTGGGCATCCTTGTCTTGTTCTTGATCTTGGAGGAAAAGATTTCAGCTTTTTATCATTGAATATAATGCTTGTTTTTGCTTTGTCATATATGGTCTTTAATATGTGGAGGTACATTCTGTGCTTAATTTGTTGAGCATCTTCATCATAAAAGGATGTTAAATTTTGTCAAATGATTTTTCTGAATCTATTGAGATGACCATATTTTTATTTTTCTTTCTATTAATGTGTGTATCACATTTATTTATTTGCTTATGTCTCACTATCCTTGCATCCCAAGGATAAATGCTACTTGATCATGGTGTCTCATCCTTTTAATGTGCTGTTGACTTTGGCTTGCTAGTACTTTGTTGAGGATTTTTCCATCTATGTTCATCGGTGACATTGGCCTCTGATTTTATTGGCTTGTAGTATCCCTGTCCAGCTTTGGTATCAAGATAATTCTGATCTTATAAGATGAGTTTTAAGTGTTCTCTTCAATTTTTTGCAAGAGTTGAAAAATAACCTATTCAAAAAAATGAGCAAATGACCTAAATAGACATTTCTCCAAAAAAGACATACAAATGGCCAACAGACATATGGGGGTAAAAAGTTCAACATTAACAAACATCAGGGAAATGCAAATTCAAACCGCAATAAAATATTGCTTCACAACTGCTAGAATGGCTATTACCAAAAAAAGACTAAAGATAACAAATGTTGGCAAGGATGTGGAAAAAATAGAACGCTTGCACGTTGTTGATGGGAATGTATATTAGTACAACCAATAAGGAAAACCGTATGGAGATTCCTCAAAAAATTAAAAATGGAACTGCTGTATGATCCAGGAATCCTGTTTCTTGGCATATGTCAAAAGGAAATGAAATCAGTATGTTGGAGGGATATCTCATGTTCATAGCAGCATTATTAACAATAGTCAAGATACAGATAAACCTAAGTGTTCATTGATGAATGGATAGGGAAAATGTAACACACACACACACACATACACACACACACACACACACACACACACACACACACACACACACAGAGGAATACTCCAGGCTTAAAAAGGAAGAAAATCCTGTAATTTATGACAACATGGCAGACCCTGGAGGACAGTATGTTGAGTGAAATAAGTTAGGCATGGAAAGACAAATACTACATAATCTCATTTATATGTGGAGTCTAAAAAATTCAAAGTCATACTGGGAAAGAGAAGAATGGTTGCTAAGGGGCAGGTAGGCAGGGAATAGGGAGGTATTGGTCAAAGGGTACAAGTTTCAGTTAGATAACTTGAGTAAATTTTGGAGATCCATTGTACAGTATGTTGACTATAGTCAATAACAATTTATAGCTGAAAACTTCTAAAAGAGTAGATCTTAAACGTTCTCACCATGAAAAAATATGTGAGATGATAGATGGTGTTAGCTTAATTTAATCACTTCATGTTGTATATACTTATCAAAACATTATGTAGTATATCATAAATTTATACTATGTACAGATTTTGTCAATTATACCTTAATAAAGATGTGAATACATTAAAAATAGAAGAAATTATTAAAATGTTTAAAATTAAATTCTTTAAAAAATGACTATTTTAAATACTGTTTCAAGTTATTTGTCACTTAATTCTTAAATACATTTATAGGTTAGGAGGATTACAAAATATAAAAATATATATGAAGGGATTGTGCCCCCTGAATATTTTTAATGGTCAGATATTACTAAAATAATATCTTATTAATTTCAGATTTGAACAGAAAAATTGACATATTTGTAGTTGGAGTTCATGTTTCTGATTCCAAAATCATCAAATGAGTCCAAAGGTCAAGTTTCTCAAACATCGTTAACAACATTCACATATTCATATCTACCTACATATTGAAATTTGATTTCCTTTTCATAAATACATTATAGTATCCTAATAGACTTTCTTTTATTCATTAGGTTAGATGTTATTCGGGTGGTGTCAATGAGTTTGTGGTGGAAAACTCAAAGTAGGTATTTCTAAATTTCAAATAGTAGCACTAGTTAGATAGATGGAAGGATAGATGACATATAGTTTGGAATGTTAGAATTTAAAATCAGTATTCATTTATGCTTAACCACAACTCAAAAGACTGACCTGACTTCTTTTTTCAGTCTTTTGCACTTCTGACCATAAGCCATTTATTTTCTGGATTCAAAGTGTAGAAGTCATCTTTTAGTCAGTTCTCATCTGACATACTTATCAGTTCTAGAGTTTTAGGAAATTTTTTAGTTTGAAATTACCCTTAACTATATCTCTAAGACTACTACTATATTTTAGATCCATACCATTTTTTAGCCATTTGCATCTTGATTTTTGCAAGAGCCATAAAATTGACCTCTGACTCCAGGATTTGCACATTTCCAACCTATGCTACAAATGTCTGACAAATCGATCTTTTGAATTTCTTCTTTAATTAAGCTTTCAAGTACTTCCTATGTTGTACTATCTTAATGAATATAAATAGATTTATCTGTTGTACAAAACCCTTTGACTAGACAGCAATGCCATTTCAAGAAGCAGGGCAAGAAAGAGGCAAAGCTGCTGCTGGAGGATCTCTGTTGCCATTAGGGAAGCACGAATTGTGAAAAATTGCTGGCATGGAAGATAACATTTGAAAAGGAGTTCAGAAAAGTTTACAAGTTGGAACCACTTTTTCATAGTGTAAAAGCTCTTCTGAGTTAACTGCATTAGTTATAGTCTCTTTCATACAATTTCACTACTTTCTATATCCCATCTCTACTCCACAGTATTGCAGGAATTGGAAGACTCAAAACTCTATTTTCTACTTTTCACCATACATAAAAGCCAATGCCACATGAATTGTAAATCTAAATGTGAACAGTAAAACAATAATGGTTTCACAAGAAAACAGAAGAATACCCTTATGACTTTGGAACACACAAAGATTTATTCAGAGGACACACACAAAATAATTAAACCACCAAGGAAAATATCTGATAAACTGAACTATCTTTTTGGAATGAGCCAAGATTCTACCCCTGAACCTACAATATGGGAGACAGAGTAATACTCCATCTCAACAAAACAAAAAACAGAACAAAAACAAAACAACCGAAAACTGAACTACCTCAAAATTATGAACATCTTAATCAAAAGATACTATTAAAAGAGTGAAGAAACAAGCCACAGAGTGGCAAAATATATTCTTAATACATATAATCGACAAAGGATTCACATCCAGAATATGACTATGAAAAATAAGAAAACACAGAAGCTCACAGAAAATCAAGCAAAAGGTTAGAATAAGCATTTCATAAAAGATGGTATCCAAGTGGCCCAAAAATTTAAAATACGGTAAGTTTTGGTAAGGATGTGGAACACCCATGATTAAGAAAACCACTTTGTGGATTTGGGGTGGAGAGTTCTGTAAATATTTGTTAAGTTTACTTGTTCCAGGTAATAGAGGTTTTTAATACCCATTTTCAGACTGCATTCTAGCCTGGGCAGTAGAACAAGAATCCTGTTCTCTCTCCCTCTTTTTCTTCCTCTTTCTTTCTATCGTACACTCTTTTTTTCTTTCTTTCACTCTCACTTTATTTCCTCTCTTTTCCTTTCTTTCAAAAAAAAAAAAAAAAAAAAAAAAAGAAATATTAGCCCCACATGTATGACCCCTTCAGCCTTTCTTATTCTTTCTTCTCAAATTCCACTGTGCTTGTTTCATAGGTATATTTGGGTTTCCCTATTGTTTTGCTAAATTACAGTATGGTCACACCACTAGGGCTAATACTAATCTCACTTTGTAAGAATTTTGACACATGCCACAGATTCTTTTGGCCTCATCTCCAGAAGGCCTGGACCTTGATTCTCGTGCCTTTGGGTGTTAGCTGTCATCAAGCTTCAACCCACACTAACAACTCAGAATTACAACACAACAGCTACTGAATTTATAAGCATCTTCTCTGCATAGAGGTACCTAGTGCTCTGCTCTTGCCACCCACTATACTGGATCTCTTATATATGATTCTTACCTATTTGACCCCAAGTTTGGTCAAAGTCTTTGAGACAGTGAAATTTGGCCTGAGACCAATCATCTCATAGGGTACAGCCCAATAACCACATCAGCACCCCAGGTTCCAGTTCTTCCCTCAGTCCTAGCCCTCCTCATCCTATTAGCTCAGTCCTGAACATCTCCTTCACCATGTGCCACCATTTCCTAGTCCTGGATCTGCATTGACTACAAAGTATTAAAGACTATAATACTTGGTCAAATCAGTGTGTCAGTAGAATAATTTAGAAAGTAGTAAAAGAGAATTTCCACTTAGCCATTATCATGTCATTAAGACAAACCCTAGTAAAGCAAGCAGACCAGATTTTTCAGTCCCATTTGGTCAATCTAAGGAAAGCCTAGGAAAAGATGAATATAAACTGTTCAGTGCTCTCTCTCTCTCTCTCTCTACTCTCCAAACCTGTATGCAATTAGTCAATTTCCCAATAACAACAAATGACACTTTATAATTTACAAAGCACTGTCACAAATGTATTTCATTCAATCCTCAAAATGACCCTATGACTTAGGTAAGGTGGCATGATCACTCCTATTTCACAGATGAGAAAACAAACTTGAGGAAAATAAAGGACATATCCAAAGTCACTCTGTTATTTGGGGGAAAGGTAGCAGTTATAAACCAATTTTTCTTGCTTTCAACTCACAGTTTTTCAATGTGTTCCAAGAATCAGTAGTCCCATGAGAAATCCTGTGACCAAAAAGTTAGAAAATGGTGAAGATTTTATCAAGAAAAAAACTCTAGGAAATCCTGCAGTAAAAAGCTGCCTCATGGGAAGAACAGGGAATGCCAGGTTAAGTAAGGATAGAGCTTCTTGGAGGAATACTCTCCTCTTAACAACCTCCAGCCTTTTACCAAACATTTCCTCCTGTCTGCAAATGGAAGGAAACTCTGGTGATGGGGCAAAGGAGAGTATTAGGATGAGGATAAGGAACAAATCAATATACACAGATACACTTACTATCAGATCTGAAATTTTCCCAAAGTGGCCCTGACTCCATGTTTTGCAAAACAGAGTTAACAGCCCTTTGCATAGAATCATCCAGGAAATTTGGTGAACATAAGCAGTCCTGGACTATCATAGATCTAATGAAACAGAACCTCTGGGAACAGGGCCCAGGAACCTGCATTTTAACAAGTTCACTAGGTGATTGTGACATAACTAGAATTTGGGAAACACAGCCTTAGGTAGTCAACAACAGATGTGAGATACTTTTCCAATTAAATCAAAGTCACAAACCAAAATGAAAACTGCCCAAGATGCAGCCAGTGGGGGACTATTTGGTTTCTCGGTAATAACCACATGTCAATGAGACTAACCTTCCTGGGGAAGACTATTCCATGGTCTATCAGATCTTTTCATTAGGAAACCTTCCCTGCTATTCCATCTAAGTAGTTTTTCTTAATTTGATCCTATTACTTCCATGCTTTATACAAAGATGAGTACAGCAGTTATACTCAATAAACAAAAATGCAATACAAATGACACTAGGTTCGTGTTTCCATCCAATTACCTTCAAATGGCCACATCTCTCTACAAAGAGAGAACCAATGTAGGTTTCTACAGCCAGCTTCTATAGGTCTCAAATCTTGATTTAGATGTGTAGTGCCATCTTCAGAGTCAAGTGTGCAGCCATCAGGGGCCCCATTCTTGCAAACAGATGGCATGCTCACAGCTCCTCAGCCACTTTACAAATTGGGACTGAGAGAGCTGTTCAAGATGGAGGCACTTAAGAAAATTAGAATGCGACCATAACTGTTGATTGAGTTATAAATACTGTGATTTCCTGGTCTTAAGAAATCACAGTATTTGTAACTGTGAAAGGAAAAGGACCATGAAGATAACATCAGTCTCATGACAATCAAATGGAATAAGCCAAGGCAGCAGGAGATATTTGGTTTACACATCAGGAAGTACCTGCTGACTATTTAGATTATTAGGAATGGCAATAAGCTGCCAAGATAGCCGGCATGGCATCCTCTATAGGTCATTAAAACAGCACTATGTTCTTCTAAGATTTCCTGCCCAGGCATCAGTAGATAGATAAAATGACCTTTTTAGACTTTAGAATGAAGATTTTATGAGTATTCAGAAGATGCAGTGAGGGAAAAGTGTTCTTAGGGACAGAAAAATTCTTTGGAAGAGGAAATGATTCATTAAAGACCCTTTTAAGAACTTTACTGATTTTCCTAGGAATACCTTAGTTTCAGAGTAATTTGGAAATAATTCAGTAAATTGTTACATCTAAAATAATTAGCTTTTAAAGTCAGATACTTCATTAATACACACACATATGTACATATACTTCATTAATACACACACATGTATATGCGTGTGTATATGCGTATGCATGTACAGCTGAAGTTTTGAAAATCGTAACACTGTGAGATATGTGAATATGGAATACTTGACAAATTATTTTATCTACGAACACAATAACAATCAATAGTAATTCTTCCAATAAAAAATAATCCACTAATTCTGCTTTAGAACCATCTCTGAAATAGCCCAGATATCTGTCATTTTGAGGTCACATTTGCATTGATATGCCTAGATCCTAGGAGACAAATAATGTGATCTTTCCAGATATCTGTCAGGACCAGAGTCCCAGTCACAGAGAGAAGTCAAGGCTGGGAGAGCCTGTAAAGCTTGGGCTCTGAAGTCAGATTGCCTGGGTTCAAATTCCAGTTCTAGTGTTTACTATCTTCATGAGCCTGGGCAATTTCCTAACTCCTCTAAGCCCATTTTATCATATGTAGAATGGGATAGCAATGACACACACATTACAGAAATCAAATGAGCATTAAATAAAATGATTCATGTAAAATATTTAACACTGTCAAACATGAAGAAACATTCAATAAGCAATAGTTAAAATTGCCCCTATTATTAAGAATTATAAGGCCGAGTGTGGTGGCTCATGCCTGTAATCCCAGCACTTTGGGAGGCTGAGGTGGGCGGATCACCTAAGGTTAGGAGTTCAAGACCAGCCTGGCCAACATGGTGAAACCCCGTCTCTACTAAAAATACAAAAATTAGCCAGGTGGGGTGGCACATGCCTGTGATCCCAACTACTCAGGAGGCTGAAACAGGAGAATTGCTTGAACCCAGGAGACAGAGGTTGCAATGAGCTGAGCTCGCACCACTGCACTCCAGCCTGGGTGACACAGTGAGACTGTTTCAAAAAAAAAAAAAAAAGAATTATAAGTAAATCATAAGTCTCTTCACTCATTAATTCTCCAGATTATCTCTGACATGGTATGACAAATTTATGAGAAATGAGTCTGCAAAATAATGCAGACTCTCAGGAATCATAAGTTAAATGCTGCTTCTAATTCCTAAAACTTCAGTCTTTTCAGAAGCAAAAGAAATAGGGAATTGTGTGCTGCTTTTTGAGAACCACAAACCAACAGAATAAAACATTAAGAACAACAAGATGCCTGTAATTTGAAGAAAAACTTGACAGTCCTAAAAATGTCAATCAGGTCCATAATCACCCAATACAAATTCCATACAGTTAATGAGCTCCTGCAAAGAATGGCTGCTGCCAGAGGAAACCCATGGATACTGATGGATCAGCCTTGAGTGGCATAGTGGGCACAGAATTGAGTAATGCTGAGTAATAAATACAATGTTGAGTAATATAGCCTTGGTTTAGTCTTCTATGTATTCTAATTCTAGAGATTCACTCCCCACAGCACCACAAGATGCTTTTCTTCCAACACCTCCCATTCTAGGAGGACTTTCCACCTCTGTCAACTAACCCAAATCTTACTCTTTCATCAGGACTTGCCTCCCCCCATAGCCATCTCAAAACATTTAGTTTAAAATACATAGTCTTTTATTTGATCATTCATTCATTCAATACAGTTTAATTGAATTTCCCACCAATAATATAAAAAACTCTGCTGAAAGTTGATTCAATGTGTTTTTGTACATACTCCTCCTTTCTTAGTGATGTTTTCTATCCACAACAAGTGAAAGATCTAATGAAAGTGGTAAGATGAGAGCACAAGCAAGGGAATTCAGAGGAGGGACGGAACGTTTTCTGTGGGATGAGCCAGCAAATGGCACCCTAGTGTGACTGCAAGAGATGCTACTAGGCAGGGGTTACAGTGGGTAGCAAAGCACGCATGCTTCATTGAGATGAATACAGCTTGGACATTTCCTACAGAATCTAGCTCTTTGCTGTGAATTCATGACAACTGTTGGTTGAATGTATACATGAATTAATAAAACTGAGCCTATTTTACCCTTATCCAGGAAAATGGGTAAATCAGGACCTGCTTCAAGGTTATCGAGGCCTTCTCGGGAGAGGTGCTTGGCAGAATTTGGCCACAGTACTAATTCTAAACTGCACACTAAATAAACATAATAAAAGATGTATGCTGGGAACAGAAGGTCAGCAGGATGTTACTTTTCTGAAAATGGCATTGGCCAGGGGGCTGTAGGGAGGGAGCACAGTCCCCTGCTTCCCTCTCTTACTTGTCAGGCTTGTGGTTCATGAAAACCCACCTGGACCCTTGTTTTCTTTCCTGGGCCAGTAATGAATTGCAGCAATTATCCATATTATCCATGTAGGGCTCTGTATGAGTCACAAGGTAGCTCTGGCTCCCATTTCCTCGCAATTTTGAGCTGGGTGTGTGTGTGTGTGTCTGTGTGTGTGTGTGTGTGTATGTGTGTGTGTCTGTTTCACCCGCTACTATTGAGGGGCGGAAAATAGATTACAATTACATTCCAGCTGGCTTGTGAAGACTTGATGGACAGCTGGAGAGAAATCTTGCCTGCAGCTGCTGGGATGAGAGGGTGGCCAAGAGGTGGGCGTGGAAAGAGGGAGAAAGACAGGCGTGGCCTGTCAGGAGATGGGGAAACAATACAAAATGAATTCCGTATATTCTCAAAAGAGCATTTTTAAGAGATCATGCTTGCTGACATTAAAACTGATTCTAGGGTCCGGTGGCTGGCTGCATATCTGAATAATGTAGGTCCCTTTCAGGAACATTTTGAGTGTTCAAGTGCAGAGATGTTATCACTGGATCAGACAGCAGCAAGATTAGACATAGACCAAGGCTGGCCCTGAAAACGGGCTCAGCTGTAGGTTTTTCCCTCTCTTCATCTGAAATCAGTTTTCTAGGTTAATCCCAACCCCTAACCTTTTTTTTTAAAGTATGTATATGGGGAGCTTTCATGTACTTACCAAGTACTATGTTTGGCACTTGGCCATACATGTTATCTACAGGCCTCATGTAATCCATATTACTCCCCTTCAAGGGAAAGGTCATAACCTTCACTTTACAGAGGGGAAACCAAAGTTCAGAAAGGTAAAATAACTATCTCAAGGATGTTAAGTTTTAAAGTGAACAACCCAGGCAGGCCAACTACAAAGGGACAAACATAGTGCAATATGTTATTTCTTATTACAGTCAAAGAACTACAAATCTGGAAAGCAGGAATGCCAATTACTGGAAGTAGATGAGGGGTCAATGCTAATGTATTTATTACATTTGTCTAAAACAGAAATCCAGTTGTCTAGGTCCTTCAATTCCATAATGGTTAAGAAAATAAAACACCATGATTATATCATAAATGAAATATAAATAGCTTCTCTATGTGTAACTTAGAAACATTTGCAAGTATGTAAGTGGAATTCCCCCCTCCATAGAAGGCACTAAGAAACTCATCAGTTTTAAGTGCAACTACAACTCAAACAATAATTGTAGATAAACATGCCCCCAAAATTGTATACAGTTGTGATTTCCCTGGGTAACAAACAGAAGTGATTTAAACTGGCCTCTAACCCTCGGTGAATGTGGTTAGCACAGTGGTCTGCAGAGATGTCAAGGGAAATAATCAGAAAAGTCTCCCTTATCCTTAGCTAATTGCAAGATAAACATTTCTACTCCTTCCCACCAGCCTTCCATGCAGGATTCACTTTAATAGCATTTGCCTCTTGGTTCAGATCAAACTTAGATCAAAATTTAAGAACTGATTTATTAATCACCACCAGCAAGTCCTTTGTCAATGGGGTCAGAACCCTTGCCTAGGCATGGTGTGACATCTACTCACATTTAGTCAGGGATTTCTTTGTTCAGCAATACACTAAATAGGCACAGTAAGCCCCTACTAAAAGCCAGGAGCTGTACTACATATTAGGGGTGCAATTCTCACACTCAGTTTGCTCATAGATAAGTAAATGGACCATTAAGTAAATGCTGTCAGGATGGGTCAGAGAAGGATGCTCATGTCACATTTCAGCTCCCTTCTATCAATTTATCCTATCCGAGACCAGTCTTCAAGTGTTCTTATCATGAAATCACAGCAAACCTGAACTGTGCTCTGGACACATTTGTGACTATGAAAAAAGACGAACCCCTGAAGAAATGTGCATCTTAGGACACCTGGCTGTGTGAGTGGTAGAAGACGGTGTGCAAAGAAATAAGACATAGTCAGGTCCAAAGAAAAAGTTACCCAGTGCAAAAAGCAATATTGAAAAATATGAAGAGAGTACTCACACTTTCTTATTTCAAAACTTACTACAAAGCAACAGCAATCAAAGTAGTGTGTTTACCGGCACAAGAAGCGACATATGGATCAATGGAACAGAACGGAGAGTCCAGAATAAACCCAAATATTTGACTGATTTTCAACAATGTTGCCAAGGCCATTGAACGGAGAAAGAATAGTCTCTTTAACAAGTGGTGCTGGGAAAACTGCATATACACACACAAAAGATGAAGTTGGACCCATACATTATAACAAATATAAAATTAACTCAAAATGGATCAACAACCCAAATATAAGAACTAAAACCATAAAACTCTCAGAAGAATGCATAGGGGTAAATCTTCATGACCTTGGACTTGGCAGTGGATTAAGTATGACACACCAAAAGCACAAGCAACAAAAGAAAAAAAGATGGACGTCATCAAAATGTAAAGCTTTTATGTTTCAAAGGACAACATCAAGAAAGTAAAAAGACAACCCACAAAACAGGAGAAAATATTTGTAAATCATATATCTGATAAGGATCTAGTGTCCAGAATATATTAGAAAAAAAAATCTTAAAACTCAGCAACACAAAGATAAACAGTTAAATTTTTAAGTGGTCAAAGAATATGAATAGACATTCTCCAAAGTAGGTAAACAAATAGCCAAGAAGCACATGAAAAAATGTTAAAACACCATTAGTCATCAGATAAATGCAAATCAAAACCACCAGTAAGTAGTATCACTCTATACCCACTAGGATGGCTATAGCTTTTTTTAAAATAGAAAATAACAAGTGTTGGAGAGAATGTGCAGAAATTCCAACTCCTATACATTGCTGGTAGGGATGTGAAATGGTGCAGCTACTGTAGAAAATGGCTTGGTGGTGGTTCTTCAAAAAGCTAAAACACAGAATTACCCAGCATTTCTACTCCTAGATATATAGTGAAAAGAACTGAAAACAGGTATTAAAACATATATACATACATGCACGTTCACAGCAACACTATTCACAATAGACAAAAGGTGGAAACAGACCTATAAACCAAAAATAAAATTCTAAGTCCCTCCAATCATCTAAATGGACTTCCTCCTCAGCTAGGGCTCTTTTAAAATTTAACCTGAGAGACTGTTTCAGGTCATGATGGGAAGTGAAGGTCTAACATGTCTCATTATACATATCTGGCACGAACATCAACACAGACTTTAAGTCTGATAAGAAATATTTTACAACCTATTCTCTCTGAAGCTACTACCTGAAGGCTTTCTCTGCAAATAAGAACTTGGGTTTCCACAATCCTTTTGTAACCAGCGGGACAGGAGCAGGTTGCAGGGGAGTCCCAAAAGGTGCTCACTGTTCCCTGATCGGATGTATTTTTTTCCAGGTCCTTGGGCTCTCACCCAAGAATGCTTAGGAGACCCTGGCGGCAGTGATATCATTCAAACGAGTATCGGACCCAAAGAGCTTTGCAGAAAAGTGATTTATTCGACAGAGAGAGAGAGAGAGAGAGAGAGAGAGAGAGAGTGTGTGTGTGTGTGTGTGTCCCACACGCTCATGGGCAGGGGGACTTTTAATCTGGGAGTTACTCCCGCCCCATTCCAGTTCTTGTTCCTTGAGAGGAGTTCCCTCAAACTTCTGCTGGAGTGACTGATCTTTGATTCTGATATCTGATTGGCTGCCCGGCTGGCAATAAAGCCCCGCCTTCCAAGGCTTTTGGCCGGCTTTCCAAACAAAGGAAGCTCATCTGGGCTATCTACCTCCCTGAGTGTGGGAAAGTTAGACAAAGAACTCTAGGCTCCTGGATGTGGTGGGGTGGATAGGGGTATGGCACTTTCAAAAAAGTTCTTGCCTTTGAAATCATGTCCCTTGTGTGCCAGGAAGAGAAGTTAACATAGTCCCTCACTTTATCTTGACCCAAACATTCCTTTGTATTGATCCCAGGTCTTTAGACAGACTCAACCAATTGTCAACCAGAAAATGTTTAAACTTACCTATAGCCAGGAAGCACCCTCAACCTTCGAGTTGTGCCGCCTTTCAGGACCAAACCAATGTATTTCTTTCTTTTCTTTTTCTTTTTTTCTTTTTCTTTTTCTTTTTCTTTTTTTTTTTTTTGAGACACAGTCTTGCTCTTGTCTCCCAGGCTGGAGCGAGACACAGTCTTGCTCTTGTCACTCATGCAATAGCATGATCTCTGCTCACTGAAGCCTCCATCTCCCAGGTTCAAGCGATTCTCCTGCCTCAGCCTCCTAAGTAGCTGGGACTACAGGCGTCTGCTACCATGCCCAGTTAATTTTTTTGTATTTTTAGTAGAGACGGGGTTTTGCCATGATGGCCAGGCTGGTCTTGAACTCCTGACCTCAGGTGATCTGCTTGCCTTGACCTCCCAAAGTGCTGGGATTACAGGTGTGAGCCATCGCACCTGGCCCAATGTATTTCTTAAATGTATTTGATTGACATCTCGTGTCTCCCTAAATTGTATAAAACCAAGCTGCACCCCAACCACCTTGGGCACAGGTTCTCAGGGCCTCCTGAGGGGGCTGTCACGGGCCATCGTCATTCATGTTTGGCTCAGAATAAATCTCTTCAAATATTTTACAGAGTTTGACTCTTTTCATCAACAGCTCAAATGTTCATCAATGGATGAATGGATAAATAAACTGTGGTTTACAAATCAATGCAGTATTATTCAGTCATAGCTCAGTCAGGATTTAAGTACCGATGCATGCTACAATGTGACTAAACCTTGAAAACATTATGCTAAGTGAAAAAAGCCAAATACAAAGGGCCATATATCATATAATTCCATTTAGATAATATATCCAGAATAGGTAGAGGCATAAGGACAGAATGCAAATTGATAGTTGCCAGGGTCTGAGAGTAACAAGGAATGGGGAACAACTGCTTAATGAGCACACTGTTTTCTTTTGGGGTGACGAAAATGTTTCAGAACTAGATAGAGGTGTTGGTTGCACAACATTGTGAATGTACTAAATGTCACTAAATTGTTTACTCTAAAATGGTTAATTTTATACTATGTCAATATCACCTCAAAAAGAAAATCCAATAACTTCAAATTTAAAAAAGATGTCTACAGAAAATTAATTTATTCATTTATTCAACAACAGGGAAAGGCTCAGTGGAGAACTACTACTATGGAGCAGGCACTGGACTGGGGGTAGAGTAGTGAGCATACGCATGCCAGTCTAGCAGCCCAGACAGACTGAATCAAATAATCACTCTCATGAAGTGTAAACACCACAAATGAAAGAGATATGGCTCTAGGCTGAGAGAATCAGGGAAGATCTCCCTGAAGACGCAAAAAATATGAGCTAAGGTAGAAAAGACAAGTTAGAATTAATAAGAGTAAGGAAGGTTCAGGGTAGTGGTCGGAAGAACATTCCCTTCGAGGGAAACAACATGTATAAAGATCTAGTGGCAGGGCAAAAAGGAAGCTAGTAACTCCTTGGCATTTAAAAGATTTATCAGTAATCATTTTGACTATTTGCAAGCAACCCACTGGTTTATTACCCACAGTAGTTAACAATTTTGTAGAGATACCAATTCAAATTGTGAGGCTGAGTGTCCCTAACCAACTTAGTTGTTCTATCATATTTCCATTAGTATTGAAGGGTCTACTTATAATTTTCACATACTTTGTGGCATTTTATGGGGAAAATTATATGCCGTAGTGGCATACATAATTTAAAGGTCTCAAAAGGATCCCCTTGAGATCATCCAAGATTCAACAGGGAGAGCTGGCCAGATTCAGCCAAAAGACACATTTTGATTGGCCTGCATGGCCTTAAAAATAAAACATTCTGAATGCCTTTACAGAGGGCATAACCTCATCAGTCTAGTCCCAGGCCCCCTACTTCCTATTGTTTAATTTTACACCTACATGTGTCCTTCATTTTCATTTTCTGCTTGGCCTCTGACTACATTTGAATTTGTATCCCCCCTTCTAAAGGAACAGGCATTTTTCCATGAGTAATTAGCTACTGATGTTGTCTTTCTTGAAGGCTAGGGAGGAAAGGAACGTGAGAGTCCAACAGGGAAAGGTGTGTAGGAATGTGAGAAGGAATCACTAACTATAATACAGAATAAAAGTGGTATTTCCAATATTTCAAGAAGGAAAAGGATCCTGGGGAGAAGGATGAGAAATTAAATCAACATGAATATATGAAACCAGCCCCACTGGACTTGAAGGCACAGAGACCCAGATATACCCAGAGTGTGTCTCAGATAGTAAAGATTATCTAAGATCAAAAAGGAGGCAGCAATTTTCCCTACATAAATGTCAAAACTGTTATGGGAGCAGTGATTTTTGCATATCCATTGACATAAATCCTGGGCAGGGGATATTGTGATTTATACCCACCAGGTCCAGGGAGGTGCCTTTCTACAGAGAAAGAGAGAGATGCATGTGCCACACTCAGCAACATCACTACAAAAATAATTACAGGAAGCAATCATTTCTTCGATTTTTGCTTTCAAGCTTCTGCATGCCAGAAAGGCCTTCAAAGGGCACTGCCTACAGCAATTACAACATCCTTTTGCAATGTTGCTAGAACCGAACATTCACATTTTTCTCAGAACCTGAGAGTAGTCTATTACCACCGCATGTTCAGAGACAGTGGGGTTCAATAGGGCAAACAAAAAGCTGGAAATAGGAGATCAGTACATTCAAATCATTGCCCTGGCCATTGACTCAATAAATATTTACTAAGTATTTACTATGAGCCAGAGCAGGCTAGATGTGCGGTCACAAGAGAATGACTTCCTATTCTTAGTTGAGATAAATCATTCTTTACATTTGTTGAACAAAAGCTCTTGCCTTCATACTTCTGAAGTAGGAGGCAGGACTCGACTCTGGACCAGACTGAAGACTGGCTGACATGCCCACCAAAGCCATGACAGTTTATTCATTCCCTGACAACAACTCAGAAGTTACCACCCTTTTCTAGAAATTTCTGAATAACCTGCCCCTTAATTCGCATGTAATTAAAAGTAGATATAAATGTGACTGCCTGACTGCCCTTGAGCTGCTATTCTCGCTGCACTACCTATGGGGTAGCCCCGCTCTGCAAGAGCAATCATAGAGCTGTAACACTGCTGCCTCAGTAAAGCTGTTTTCTTTCACCACCAGCTCACCCTTGAATTTCTTCCTGGGTAAAATAAAGAATCTTCCCTGGCAGAGCCTCAATTTTGGGGCCCCCCATCCTGCAACACAGCAAGGCCATACGGAAGGATGGGAAATCTACATCAAAATGGAATTTAAAAGCTTAAAAGGTCACATTTACCATTGATACTAAATGAATTCTCTATTATATTCGTAACAGCAAGAAAGGTAGCATTGAAAAAATACTTTTGACTCACTGAACGGAGAATTTTAATTTTCTCACATTAAAGACACAATTTGCTACCTGTTTGAGAGAACCTGCTCTTTGGTGAAAGTACATATGATTTTTTAAGCCAACAGTCAAGAGAAAAGCAGAAAATATTATGATCAACCTAAAATAAATAATGAATCACAGAGATTTTTTTTTTTGAGATAGGGCCTCACTCTGTCAACTAGTCACCTAGTCTGGAGTACAGTGACATGATCATAGCTTACTGTAACCCCAAACTCCTGGGCTCAAGTGACCTTACTGCCTTAGCCTCCAGAGTGGTTAGGACTACTGGTACGCACCACCACACTCAGCTAATTTTTTCCATTTTTTATCTATTTAGACACATGGTTTTGCTATGTTGCCCAGCCCTAGAATCACAGACATTTTGAAATAAAAGAAAAATTATATCACTTTTGGGTGAATGAGAATAAAAAGTTAAAAAAAAGTGTTTTTCCCATTTCCATTTGCCTGAGAACACACAAAGCTAACTGTAAAAAAATTAATTAAAACGTAGTTTTCTATTAGAGTCTTCAAATATGCAAAATACTTACATACAATGTGTACCTATGATTTTTATGCACTAGGATGACACCCCAGACCCAAGTTCAGAAGAACTGAGGCTTGTTTTTCCCTAAAATAATCATCTGTCATGTTACCACTTTACACCCATAAATGCAATGGCAGATAGGTGAACTCAGGGCCAGAACTACTAGTCTGACACGCTGGCTTTGGGCTCACAGGCACAGTGGTCCAGTCAACAGAACTCTACTTGACAAGAACATTTTGAAAATCACAAGTCAAACTAATGGCCAGTCACCAGTCACTGTCTGATAACCAACAGTTTCAAGGATCAGGTTGTTTGAATTCAAAGTTCCCCATATCACCACCCGTACACACTCATATAAATTGTATATGTACATTGCTGGAGTTCATAAAACAATAAAGTCATCACATGGTCTGACTTTAGGTTCTGAATGCTATGGACGCATGCACAAAATAATCATTAGAAACTGCCACATGCAAATTCTTTGACACTCTTCCCGTTAAGAGGTGGGGGTCTATGCCCTCACGCCTTGAGTGTGGGCAGGCTCTCTAACTGCTCTGACCAACAGTATCTTGCAGATATGTGGTGCCAGTTTAGGAATTTAGATCTTAAAAGAATGGCAGCCTCTACTTCCTACGTCTTGGAACGCCTGTTTTTGGAGCCTTGAACAGACATGTCGGTCCAACCATCCTGCTGAAGAGACCACGAGCATAGGGAGAGGGGTCCAGCTTAGCCTACGCTTCCAGCCATCCCCACCAAAGGCACCCAGGCATATGAGTGAAACCACCTTGGACCCGGTAGACTGGACTAGTTACCAGCAGATTAGCATTGGTTGATCCCGGTTCATATCATGTAAAATAAAAGAATTACCCAGCTGAGCTCTGGCCTAATTCCTAACCCCAAAGTTATAAAATGTGATAAAATGTTTATTACTTTAACCCACTAAGGTTTGGGATGGAGCCAAGAGTGGTAGCGCAAAACTGTGATCCCAGCTACTCAGAAGGCTGAGGCAGGAGGTCACCTGAGCCCAGGAGTTTGAGATCACCCTGGGTAACATAGCAAGACCCTGTTTCAAAAAGTAATAAATAAAAACCTATTTATTATTTATTTGTTAATCGTCCCAATTGGCCCATTAACAAAAAGGTTTGGGGTAGTTTGTCATGCAGCAATAAGTACTTGGGACAAAAATTTACAGGATCTCAAGGCTAAGACTACTTGAATGATGGGCACAGAGAAAAGTGTCCTGGGAAGGCATTATTTAGCAGACGGAGGGAAGCCTGTATCTCCTTCTCCTCATTACTATTCAAGACATGATAATGCTTGGAAGAAAGGCTAGGAAACTAGAACTATAAAGACTGGACCAAGAAAACTGCCTCTGAGATTATCACTGCCATATTCTATTCTCAAATGAAAAGCCTCTGGAGGAGTAAGTGTGGAAAAAAGGTAGAAACATTTCAGGGGAAAAAAAATGAGGACTCACCTTCTCAGATAAGAAAATACACCTTAAAATAACTAAAACAGTATAGTACTATTTTAATCACAGAACAGAATAAAAAGTAAGAAACAGATCCATGTGTATGTAAGGTTTTAGTGTAGGATAAAGATACTCCAAATCACCAGGAAAGGATGAACCAGGCTACATAGTGATAGGGAATAGAGGATATGTCCTATGGTGTTGAGACAACAGGGTATTCATATTTAATAAGTCTAATTATATTCCTACTTGACTCAATAAGAAAAAATAAGTTCCAATTGAACTAGAATTCCAAATATCTAAAAATCAAAATATTTATATTATCTAAATATAAAACTTCAAATGATAAAATAAGGAATATTTTTAAAATCTTGAGATAGAAAGGAGATTCATAAGCATGATATAGAATTCAAAAGCCATAAAGGGAAAAACTGACAAACTTAAATTTATTAGAATGTCAAATTCTCACAGAAGAAAAACCACCTTAAACAAAATTAGGAGGCCAAAAGAAAACTGGGGAAAAAATACCTGTGACATATAACAGTCAAAGGGTTAAGAACCATAATATATTACTAAGAAAATATAAAAGCCCCAATAGAAAAATGGATGAAAAAGTGAGCAAGCAATTCACTTAGGGGTGTATATGGCCTGAAATATAATTACCTTTAACTCCATCAATAATTAAAATAATGAAAACAAGATATAATTTTATCCATATTTGAAAAAATTTTGAAGATATTGTAATATCAAGTGTTGATAAAAATGTAAGAAAATGATGCTTTCATGCACAGTTGAAGGAAAATATAAATCACTATGGCTATTTTTTTAAGAATAGCTTGGTGATATGTATCAATATTAAAATTAATCTTTTGAATCACAGGTTTCATTTTTTACTATCCTACAGAATTGCTCACACTAAAAACATAGATATACAAATATACACACAATGATATTCACTGAAGCTTTGTTTATAACAGCAACAAAAAAAGGAAAGAACCAAAACGCCCATCTATAAGGGAATAGTTAAATATATTATGAAACTTCTAAAACAATACAGCCATTTTAAAAGAATAAGATGAGTCTATGTAAATACTAATAAGGAAAAATATCTTTAACAGAATTGCTAAGTGAATAAAGGCAAAACGCAAATATATGATCATATTTCGGTAAAAAATCAAAGTTATAAATGAGTAATTGCATATTAATACATATTAGTACATGTGTAAGAAAAACGTGTGCATAAACACAGAAATAAATACATATACCAGAAAAGAGATGTCTGGGCAAATGTAAACAAGCTGTAATCAAGTGGCTCCAACTAATGGAGAGATTCACGGTATTTTATACTGAACAACCTTTTTATAACAAGACTTACCAGTTTTTTATAAGACAAAAGCAATCAAAGAATAAAGTGACGTAACTAATGAGTACTAGGCTTAATGCCTAAGTGATAAAATAATCTGCCAATAAATCCTCAGGACACACATTTACCTACGAAACAAACCTGCACATGTACTCCCGAACTTAAAAGAAAAATTATAATCAGTCTCATGCATAAATTTAAAAACATAAATGAGAACATGAAATACCATTTTTTCCACCCATAAGATGGATGGAGATTTTTTTTTTTTTTTTGAGACGGAGTCTTGCTCTGTCATCAGGCTGGAGTGCAGCGGCGCAATCTCGGCTCACTGCAACCTCTGCTTCTTGGGTTCAAGCGATTCTTCAGCCTCAGCCTTCCGAAGAGCTGGGACCACAGGTGCATGCTACCACGCCCGGCTAATTTTTTTTGTATTTTTAGTAGATACGGGGTTTCACCATGTTGGCCAGGATGGTCTTGATCTCTGACCTCGTGATCCGCCCGCCTCGGCCTCCCAAAGTGCTGGGATTACAGGCGTGAGCCACCGCACCTGGCCCGGATGGAGATTTTTTAAATGACAATATAGCATAGCCAAGGGTGCCGAGATTCACTTTGATACACCGTGGATGTAGGTATAATTTGGTAAAACTTCTTTGAGCAAGAATTGGGTAAAATGTGCCAAACTTCTAAATGCCCATATCTTTGGACAGCAAAGATATACATACATAAACATTTATTATAATACCTTTTTGTAGTGGCAAGAAACTAAAAAGAAATCGTTTTCCATTCATAGACAACTATTAACATAGTTGGAATATTTATATAGTCGTAAAGTATAAAGCCATAAAGGAAGAATGAAGTAGTTTTGTTGTAGCTCTAAGATACATTAAGTGACTAGAAAAAAATCCTAAACATTATATATGTTACATGCCTTTTACGTAAAAAAGAAAAAATGTGGCATGTTTGTTTCAGTAGACTCAAGAATGAAAAGATAACTGCTCAATAAATGTTCTTTAAGTAGAAAACAAAAATAAAAAGAACAAGTGACATAAAAGGGATAATAATGGATCAAGCACCATCTTCTCTTTGTTGCTGCATCATATCAGCAAAACGGCCTGCATCCTTGACTCATAGGCAATACCTCTGTTTTAGCTCATTCTCCTAACGTATGCTTAACATCTGAGAAATTAACACATACAAAGTTGTTTTTGCAGTACTCATCCTTTAAACCAGTGATCTCAATGCAAGGAGACATTTTTAAAACCAAACATTCTTCATCCCCTCCAGTATCTTTTCCCCCACCCCTGGCATGGTTTAGCAAGACTTTTACTAGAACTAACTAGAATAAACTTTAATGAATACAGAAAGTACCTCCAAATAGAAATACGTTACAGCTTTCAAAAGTTTGAAGTCAGGAAGAAGTTTGGGAACCATTTCTCTAAAGTTAGCTAGTTAGTTCCTTCAAAATCTCACGCTGAAATTGGGGCTGTTGTCGCTAGGTGGACGATGCCTGTTTAGATTTCACAATCCCAGCCCCAGATGAACTCATTTCAATTGCACAAAACAGAGAACTCGCCCATTTAAGGCAAGTACTTCCATTCAATACTGCAGGGTTTTTTTCTATTTAGAGACTCTTAATAATCACATTAAGTAGATATTAATTGTGTACATTTATGTATTAATTCTAAAAGAAAATGCCTTGTGGAGTAAGAGTTAAAGAAACACAAGACCACATACAAGATAAGAACCTTAGGCACAGAATTTTGACTTCAACTATTAATACTCATTGTGCCTGCTCTTTTTTAAAATCAGAAGTCACACAGACCTCATTCTCTATGGCAGCATTATGGTTTTTAAGAACTTTAAGAGCTGCTAAAGGATATATCCAACTTAGTGGGAAGACTCGCTTATGCCTGCTCCCATATTTCAGTCTTGCTTCAGGGTTTTGGGGAAATATCCAAAACCCACAAACACCTATCTATTTAGAATTTTCCAATAAGGCTTTAATTTGCCTCCTGCTGCTGGCTCTAATTATCGAGCCAGTGCCTGAGAGGGAAAATCCAGCCTCCTGCCTCCACTTTGCCTACCTGGCCACTCTATGTTGCTTGTTTCCTGTAGGCTTTCTCACCTTACGCATACACTTACACACAAAAAGGCCATGAAATACTGGGTCACGTGTCCTCACTGCCACCCTGCGCATGACTGTATATTACACACAATCAGGAAACAATTTCTCATGATCACTATGATTTGATATTGTCTACATACTATTGAAGATTTTAATCATTAAATACGCAGCAAGTCCCAGCCATTGTTTTGTTTTACTTGATGGAAGCTGGGATTCTGGCTGAGGGCATTCTCCTTACAGGATTCTGCCTCTTTCACATTCCAGCCACTTTAAATGTAAATTGAATTTCGTATAAGAGTTTGAATGCGGAGAAATTTTTTAGTTACATCCTACATGATTTTGATCATGTTTTGTTCCCAGAAATAGATAAAAATAGAGTGATCTAAAATTATTACCAATTCAATCTGAGGTATTCTAAGTGGATGTTTCCTGATTTCAGATGAATCATTTGACGTGTAATCTAAAATGTCAACATCCCTAAATTTGACATTTGAATATATTGCTAGGACTCAGTTACTTACGTAAGTCTAGAATATCTTCATTAGCCAACTAGGATACTTTTAACTAGGATTTCAGTCACCAAAATAAAACCTGGTTGAGCAGCTGGTGCAGATAACTCAAGGTCCTGTGGTCTTTACAGTTCAGCTGAGTGCTCACCACACACTGACAAGTAAATGGTGTAACATTCAAAGAAATTAATCTCATTGCTGCCCAGTTAGAATCCAGCTCCCTTTCCTTTTGGAGGATATATCCTGGGCTGGGATGCCTTCTCAACAGGAAATGCGCAAAGATGTAGCCTGTAAAATCTGATGTGCCTACATGCTGGCACCCACCATGGTTCATCAACTAACTAAATAAACTCCCTTTGTAATTCAGCAACTTTTCTTGAGATTTCAGTCTTCACACATAAATCTGTTTTATCTTCATGCTTAGCTAATTTTGAGATGGGGGAAAATAAAAACAAAAAAAAACCACCTAAATCTCTCTTATCAAATAAATCACTTAAGATGTAATGTGGTTAGGTTTCAAAAAGTAGAAAAATGCTCTGCTGTCTGTTTCATGAGCGCTTGAAGCTGCTTGCAGACTGGATGCACCAAGGTGAAAACAGCCAGAAGAAATTTTGAGTTGGATACTGTTGTTGTTTCCTATAATGCTTGATCGTCTAGTTTGCAAAGCCCAAAAACGAAAAGAAAAGGAGAAATAGGTATTCTTGTATCTATATCACTAAGCTCCTTGTTCTGCCACCTTCATCCAGGCACCAAATGCCCTCATGCCTGATTACCAGCCTCCTAGGGAGACCAGTGATATCCACATTTCTCCCCAGAGGGACATGTTTGGGAGCAGAAGTTCAGATAAAATATGCACTATGATAATGATTTCGAAAATTGAAAATATAAGAGGTGTTGATATGCAAATTATGACTCCATTATTTTAATGTAGGCCCTCCCCCATGTCAGTCCTCTAAACACACAAACTAACAAACTTACACTATCCAAGAACATTGCTCATCATTGTAGCAGGGAAGAGAGAACATGGTGAGTCACTTTTCAAAGGCTTTCACCTAGAAATGTCACGTGTTTTTTCCACTCACATTTCCTTGGCCAAAGCAGCTCATATAGTCAGATTTCAAAGGTGCAGGTAAGTGCAATCTACCCTGTGCCCAGAGAAGAAAGCCAGAATACTGAGCATCTCTAATGTCTGCCCCATTTGCACTGAATACCTCAGAGGGGGTGTGAGGATCAAACAAAACAAGATATGAAAGTATTTTTAAAAGCTACAAGCTCAAAACAACAGTGAGTTATTTTATCATTAAGTGGCACACCACTGAGAATATCCAAGACTTTTCCCATGCTGGAATGCTACAATCTCATCCCAACAATGTAAACATGAATGTTTTCTAATACTTGGACAATGCTTTCTAGGTTTTTAGATTTTATCAAAGACCCTTCATAATTCTTCCTGTGATCTAGCAATGCATCTTTTTTTTCCTTATTGCCCTTGCCCACAATGAAAAGATCTGTACCCTAATTTCTGAGATCTAAGAATTGGGTTTATATCCATTTATACTCAGTGTTCTGAGAACAAAGGGGAAAAAAATGAAAGCTAGACTGCTTGATTTCTAATTCTGGTCCTGCCATTTGCCAGTTACAAAATCTTAGCCAAGTCACTTATTCTTTCTGGGCCTCAGTTTCCCTCTTTGAAAGTAGGGATATTAATAACACTCTACCAGGGTTTTGAAAAAGATCAAATGTACATAGTAACATGTAAAGTACTCAGGCCAGTGCCTGGCTTATAGCAAGTATTCAATAAATACTGGCTGTTTTCATTTCTTCTGAAAAAAAATTTTCTTTTTTAGAAAAGAAATTTATTGTAAAGTTCTATTAAGGGTCATGGCAGCAGTGAAGGTGACTGTGATATCAGACAAGCCAGTGGCTGTGTGCACAGAGCAAGGATGGCCCTAAAAAAGAGGATGTGAGTCTGCCTCACTGGATTCATTTATTTAATCGATCAATCAGGCATTTATTTACCACTCTCTCTATTTCAGGAACTGTGCCAGGCTTATGATCTCAGAGATAATTAAGACACTATCCTTCCCTCCTTCTGTGAGCTCATATCCTAGTCAGGGAAGCACATAATAAATGAAAAATAGTAGTATTGTTCCAGAGCATAATAAACATCATATTACAGTCATGCATCACTTAAAGATAGGCATACATTATGAGAAATGCATCGTTAGGCAATTTCGTCCTCATGTGAACATCATAGAACGTACTTACACAAACCTAACCTACCATACACCTAGGCTATATCACATAGCCTATTCCTCCTAGCCTACGAACCTGTAAAGCATGTTACTGTAGTGAATATTTAGGCAATTTTAACACAATAGTATTTGTGTATCTAAACACAGAAAAGGTACACTAAAAATATGGCATTATAAGCTTAAGGAGGCCAGATGCAGTGGCTCATGCCTGTAATCCCAGCACTTTGAGAGGCTGGTAGATCACGAGGTCAAGAGTTCAAGACCAGCCTGGCCAAGGTGGTGAAACCCCCTCTCTACTAAAAATACAAAAATTAGCTGGGCACGGTGGCAGGCGCCTGTAATCCCAGCTCTTCGGGAGGCTGTGGCAGGAGAATCGCTTGAACCCAGGGGGTGGAGTTTTCAGTGAGCTGAGGTCATGCCACTGCACTCCAGCCTGGGCGACAGAGTAAGACTCCATCTCAAAAAAAATAAAAAATAAAAAAAAAAAATTAAGGGACAACAGTCGTATCTGTGGTCTGTCATTGACCAAAACATCATTATGTGGTGCATGACTGTAGATATAAATCCTAAGTAGAGTCTAATGCGGCCTCTCCAAAACTCCCATGCCAGGGTATCTATGCTTGAAATTCTCCAATTCTCCTTTTTTTTTTTTTTTGAGATGGAGTCTCACTCTGTCACCTAGGCTGGAGTGCAGTAGCACAATCTCTGCTCACTGCAACCTCCACCTCCTGGGTTCAAGCAATTCTCTGTCTTAGCCTCCCAAGTAGCTGGGATTACCGGCACCCGCCACCATGCGTGGCTAATTTTTGTATTTTTAGTAGAGACAGCGTTTTACTATCTTGGCCAGGCTGGTCTTGAACTCCTGACCTCATGATCTACCTGCCTCGGCCTCCCAAAGTACTGGGATTACAGGTGGACAAAAATGACATTATTCTCACTTCCTGCCAGCTAGAACCAACGTTACCAGGGGAGTGATCTCACTGATCTCTAGGGAGGGCTCTCTCCTCAGACTCTCCTCCCCATTCTTGCCACAGGGCCTAACAGTTCACCATCTGAGATGCTTTCATTTCGATCATTTTTTAGCCAGCTGGGATCTTATTGGGAAATTTTTAAAAACTACCTTTAGAATAATTATAATTCTCTAGAAGAAAATTTCCAGAGAACAGGCCCTGAAATATATATGTCATATATTTATACCACATATGTAAAAATATACACATATATGTCTTCATCAAAATTCTATCAACCCTCTAAATAGTATTTCTAGAATATGATTATCATCATTATTATTTCCTAGCCTAATCATTTTTCATTCATATATCTGTCTTTGGTCTCATCATGGCACCTGTGACAGACCAGAATTCCCTAACTGCTAATGGTACATTTGCAGCTATTCCAGTAGTACTAATCATGAACAGCGATTAAATATCCTCCAAGCAATTTTAACATTCATCAGACTGATAATGGCAAGAAACAAATTGGAGCCTTTCAGTGTTTTACCAAATGTGTTCCCTAATTCCTTATTACTCTATATATTTCTGGAAACTATTTCTATACACAAACCAAGCTGAAAAGAAAAGTGCTCTTTGCTGCAAAAATAAAAGAACAAGTTTAAGCTGCTTGCCACCCTGGGGATAATCACAATCACATTAAAATGCAGCTCAATGGCTCATCTTTCTTTTTTCCCCTCTATCAGTCAGTAAATTAATTCCTTTATAGATATGAACATCAATATTCTATTTTTATAAAATGTGCCTTTTTTCAATTACTTCCTGGGAAAAGCAGAGTTACTATGGCAATCTCTGATTTTTGTACTCTGCAGCTTTAGACTACCACTGTTTTATAAATGGGAAGCTATAATTTAGCTCAATTCATTCTACAAGTTATACAAATATCCACACATTCTTAACTGTCTGTGGGTGCATGTCATTGGCGGAGAGGTGTTGGGAGCGGGTGGGTTTTGTTTCTCAGGCCTATAAAATATGGAAGAGGAAGTGGGGAAAAAAATCTTTTTCTAAGGTGAGTTTTTACAACCCAGCACCTCGTGACATACCTTAGTCAGAATGGATGTTAGATAAAAGCTTGTTGAAGATGAAGACGAAAAAAGTGTACATCTTCTCGTGAATTTCTCACATGGTTCTTGCCTATTAATAATCTTATTCAATATGTGAAGGTGATTGATATGGTTTGGATCTGTGTAGCCACCAAAGTCTCATGCTGAAATGTCATCCCCAATGTTGGAGGTGGGGCCTGGTGGGAGGTGATTGGATCATGGGTGCGGTTTCTCATGGTTTAACACCATCCCCCTTTGGTGCTGTCGTCGCAATAGTAAGTTCTCATGAGATCTGGTTGTTTAAATGGTGTAGCATCCCCCTTCTCTCTCTCGCCCCTACTCCAGCCGTACAAGACGTACCTGCTTTCTGTTCACCTTCCACCATGATTGTAAGTTTCCTGAAGTCTCCTCAGAAGCAGAAGCCCCTATGCTTGCTTTATAGCCTGTGGAACTAGAAGCCACTTAAACCTCTTTTCTTTGGAAATTACCCAGTCTCAGGTATTTCTTTATAGCAGTGTGAGAACAGACTAACACAGAGATCAGTTGGTGAAAGCTTTTGCTCTCCTTTGGGCAATAAAGAGTGGGCTTATGCCCATAAAGGCCCTCATACCTCCCCATTACAGGATTCTGCTCAGTTCTGTAGCCTCTTCCTAATCTCACACAATGTTATTTTGCAGTTTCCAATGCTTGGTTAACAAGAACCTTCTATTGACTGAATTGACATGGAGATATCTAAGAAATTCCTATTGATAAGTCTGTTTGAATACCCCTTTTGTGGAGTACCATGTAAGTGTAGCTGTACCACTAACTACCAACAGTTATACAGACAGAATAGCACCTTGTATTTAACCTCCAGCTTCTACATAGATAGCTGTTTAGCAATTTATTTCACCTTGGATAAGCTTTTTGTCTCCATTACTGTCTCTTTCAGCTAAGCCTTAGGCTGGAAAGACAAAAGGAGCTCTCTCAGTCCATGATCCAGCACTCTGCTCATTGGAGGAGGAACTTTAGGTCCAAAGTTGTGTACATGGAAAAGACGTAGGGCCTGTCTCTCACTTGGAAAGATCTCCCACCTTTGAAAGCCCTATTACAAGTGTTCTTAAACTGAAGGCTAGGATGAGCATCAGAGCATCTGTAACTCTCAAATTAATAGGCAATATTTTACCCATTTTTCTAGGGAGAAAGTTATTTGATTTTCAGTAGGCTGCTATGGGTCTAGGACCCCTGAAAAAAGTACACTCTATTGGCTTAGCAGGTCCAGAGTGGGCTTCAGGTAGAGAAGAATTAGAGAAGATGGCCAGCATTTTATGGAATAACATGTTCAATATACCAAGAGAAAATAATTTTCAACATGGAATTCTATACCCAGTTAAGTTATTTTCAGAAGTAAAGCTGTCTTAAAATAAAGAAGAAATAAAGATTTTTTAGAAAGGCAAAGACTTACAGAGTTTATTACTCAAAGACTCTGAAAGAACTATTTAAGGCTGTACTTTGATCCTAAATTTAAAAAAATGATACAAAAATCTATACGGAACAAAGATATTTGGCTCAATATGGATATAGATATTTTAAATGATAATAGCAATGACTAATTTGGGAGCAGAGGGTGTTAAAAATAAGACATAAACAGAATACATGGATGAACTGACAGATTTCTAGAGTTAAAGCTTTTTAAGTCCCATCTATTCTTATAGTAAATAGGTGAAGATACAGATTGTTTTTATACCTCGTTATATCAATGTAGTATGCTAAGAATTTAAGGAAATCCACTAAAATAATATAAATCAGATATATAATGTCCAAATGACAGAGGGGGGAAAAGAAAAGCAATAAAGAAACTCAATCAATACAGTAGAATGTACACAAAAAAGAAAAGCGTCATAAATAGAAAATAAAATTAAATGGTATAAATGAATCCAAAGATATCAGAAATCACGAGTATAAACAGAATAAACTAGCCAATTAGAGAGTCTCAGTGTAAATTTTTTAAAATAATTCAACTATATGTTATTTATAAGCTAACACTTGAAACATAATGGCTCATCAATGTTGAAAGGAGGGAGATTTAATAAGATATAAGACAAATACTAACAAAAACTTATAGTAAAACTAAAATAAGATTATATAATGACAAAGGTAACTATTCATCAGTAACAAATAATTGTTCTGTACTTCTAAAAATTGAAAGAATTACTAGGAGAAATAATTCGCAATCAGCATGGTGAGAAAAGCTCATGTAGAATACCTCTAGTTTGAGCTCTAGAAGCATAAAAAGGCTAGAGGTATTCTACATGAGTTTTTCTCTGCCCATGCCAATATACACTTCTCGGTTTCAGGATGCCTTGAGACCAGGCTAAGTGAGGAAAAAAAATGACAAACTCACCACTGGTTGGGTGATTCTTAAAATTTTGTCCTTTTTTTCCCCCCAGTCCACCTGCTCCTATTTACTTTTCAGAATCCTCAAATAACTACAGCATGCATCCTATCCAACTAATTTTGGATATGTTATTTTCATTGTAAGTTAGTTTGAATTAGTTTCTAGTTTCCATTTTTGTAGTTTCATTCAATAGGAGAGACAAAGCAGAGTTTGTCCATTTCATCTTACCTAGAACCAGAACCTGTTGATCTTTTTAAACAAATAGTTTTTGGCTCAATCAACTTTATTCTTTCTTTGTTTCTATTTTATTTAATTTCTTTTCTTAAAAACAAAGTTATCTATATACTATTTTCTTTGGGCTTATCTTGCTATTCCCCTACCACCAATCTTGAGTTGCAGAAGCCCAATTTTTGTTTGTTCCCCTCTAATATATATAGATAAAATAACATGTTATAAAATTTATTCTAAAAACTAATTTGGAAATGTTTAGTTTTATTGTAAGTTAGTTCTAATTAGTTCCTAGTTTCTATTTTTGTAGTTTTCTTTGACTCAGAAATTTAGGTTTCAAACAAACGAATTGCTATATTTTTGGAAATTGATTTATTTTACTGTGGTTATATCAATAAAATTGATTTTATTTTACTGTGGTTATATACTGTGATTTGTGTGAATTCAATTTTATATTTATTGAAAATTTGTGACCTAGTTCATGTTCAATTTTTGAATTCATGTATACTTGGAAATGTGTACCCTTTAATCGTGCATGGCAAAGTTCAACATACCGCCATCAAATTAAACTTATCAAAAATTCCCATACTCAGTGAAACTACCCTGTATGAGACTATAGTGGTGAACATATGTCATTATAAATTTGTCCAAACCCATAAGAATGTATAACACCAAAACTGAACTTTAAGTATGGACTTTGAGTGATAGTGATGTGTCAATGAGGGTTCAATTGTACCACTCTGGTGGAAGATATTGAGAAATGGGTAAGCTATGCACATGTGGGGTAGGGGACATATGAGAAATCGCTGTACCTTCTGCTCAGTTTTTCTCCGAACCTAAAATTACTCTAAAAAATAAAGTCTATTAAACATAATTCTCACCGTGCTGATTGTGAATTGATTCATTTCTCCTTGTAATTCTTTCAATTTTTAGAAATACAGAACTATTATTTATTACTGATAAATAGTTACCTTTGTCATTATATAATCTTATTTTAGTTTTACTCTAACTGCATTTGACCCAGCAATCCCATTACTGGGTATATACCCAAAGGATTATAAATCATTCTTACAATCTCATGCCAGTTAGAATGGTGATCATTAAAAAATCAGGAGACAACAGATGCTGGAGAGGATGTGGAGAAATAGGAACACTTTTACAATGTTGGTGGGAGTGTAAATTAGTTCAACCATTGTGGAAGACAGTGTGGCGGCTCCTCAAGGACCTAGAAATAGAAATTCCATTTGACACAGCAATCCCATTACTGGGTATATACCCAAAGGATTATAAATCGTTCTATTATAAAGACACATGCACACGTATGTTCACTGAGGCACTGTTCATAATAGCAAAGACTTGAAACTAACCCAAATGCCCAGCAATGATCGACTGGATAAAGAAAATGTGGCACATATACACCATGGAATACTACGCAACCATAAAAAAGGCTGAGTTCATGTCCTTTGCAGGGACATCGATGAAGCTGGAAACCATCATTCTCAGCAAACTGACACAAGAACAGAAAACCAAACATGGCATGTTCTCACTCATAAGTGGGTGTTGAACAATGAAAACACGGACACAGGGAGGGGAACATCACACATCAGGGCCTGTCAGGGGGTGGGGAGCTAGGGGAGGGATAGCATTAGGAGAAATACCTAATGTAGATGACAGGGTGATGGATGCAGCAAACCACCATGGCACGTGTATCCCTACGTAACAAACCTACACATTCTGCACATGTACCCCAGAACTTAAAGTATAATTATAAAAAAGAAAGAAAATGCCATTGCAGAATATTGTCAAAAGTATAAGAAAGACATGTACTAGAGGTATGTTAAAGTAGAAAATTAGTTTTTAAAATTTTGTATTTTTAAGATATTGTGACGTTTGAGGTTTAAAATTTATAATTTCTTGTGATTTATTTTCTCATTAAATATTAACCTCTGTACATAAAAAAAAAGTATGTAGTAAAGCAGACTAAATAAATCTTAGATTTTTGGCTGGAAGACTGAAAAGGGGAATTGCAGGAAGCCAGACAGTACCATGGAGATCACAGAGAGAAAAGAGGTTGAGAAAGCAATTCCATAAAGAGTTATAATCTGACAGGGTATTACCACCAAAAAAATATCTGAAAACATTGGAAGCATTCTCTTAAAGTGGGAAGTGAGACAGATGACCAGTGTCACCACTTTAATCAACATAATGTAAAAAATAAGCATTAGAACTAATTAGAAAATAACTATTAGAACAAGCAAAATGTTATTTATGTAGTAATAAAAAATAAGTATCTAAAAAGAAATCTCTTTTTTTTTTTTTTTTTTTTTTTTGTGACCGAGTCTTGCTCTGTCACCAGGCTGGAGCACAGTGGTGCAGTCTCGGCTCACTGCAACATCCGCCTCCTGGGTTCAAGCGATTCTTCCGCCTCAGCCTCCCAAGTAGCTGGGACCACAGGCATGTGCCAAATGCCCAGCTAATTTTTGTATTTTTAGTAGAGACAGGGTTTCACCATGTTGGCCAGGATGGTCTCGACCTCTTGACCTCGCGATCCACCCGCCTCGGCCTCCCGAAGTGCTGGGATTACAGGCGTGAGCCACCGCGCCCGGCCCAAAAGAAATCTTTTTTAAAGTGCTAAACTTTTATGGAAAAAGTTTAAAACTTAACTGGAAGAGTTCCAGTTTTCGAATAGCAGTGCAGAAAGAATCTAACTTCATTCCTCTCCACAGAAGACCAAAACCAAGTATGCAGTGCCAAGATTTTTACCAGCAACAACCCAGAAGTCCAATATGAGGATGAGACAGATCCCGGGGCCACAGGGAGGTGAAAAAATTCCAAGCTGACAGTGAAAGAATTGGATTCCCAAATCCTTGATGCGTCTCCCCCTCATTATGGCCTGCAACAAGTGTGTGGAAAATCTTTCCCCAACCCACAATTTCTACACTGGACAAATGTGAGATCAAGTTCCAGCAATTCTCCTGCCTCAGCCTCCTAAGCAGCTGAGATTACAGGCGCCCATCACCACACCCGGCTAATTTTTGCATTTTTAGTAGCTTTCCCACCATTTTGGCTTCCCTGGCAGGAGATCTGTCCTTGACTCAACCCACTGGAAGCATCATACAGCCTGCAAAGACAAAGGTGGGAGGCAGGGCCACCATCCTTATTCCTGAAAACTGTTCTGTAACTTGGCTAATGGAGATGCCAAATGAGAGTGGCTGTTTAGCAGCATTACATTGTAGGAGGTATATTTCGGAGGTCTTTTGAGCATGAACCCCTACCCAGCCTTCCCACACTGGTTGGATAATCCCTTTGGGATATCCACATTTGAGACAAGCAGGACGCAGGTCATTGACTAGAGCTGAGGCGGATCTGGGCTTAAGGCACCACCTAGAGGCAAAAAGGAGACAGCAACCTTATGATAAAGATAGACTAAGCAAATATATCCAATAAAAACAAAACAAGCTGGACAGAGAAAATTGGAATAAATAGCTAATTCTTCAAAGACATAGGCATTTACACATAAGAAACAACAGCAAACAGGGAACCATTACCTCCCCAAAAAGACAAAACAAAAACCCAGTGACTAACCTAATGAAACAGCCATTTGTAAGCTCCCTGACCAGGATTTCAAAATTGCAGTTTTAAGGAAATGCAGTGATCTCCAAGGTAACACAGAAAAGTAATTCAGAAATTTATCGGAGAAATTTAACAAAGATATTAAAATAATTTTAGAAATAAAAGAGAAACCTTGGAAATGAGAAATATGTTTCTGAAATGAACTCATCAGAGACTCTCAATAGCAGAATGGACCAAGCAGAGAAAAATAATCAGTGAGCTTGAAGACTATTTGAAAATACACAGTCAGAGAAAAAAGACAAAGAGTGAAAAGAAATGAATGCCAACTATAAGATATAGAAACTTATTTCAAAAAACCAAATCTAAGAATTAATGATATGTAAGAGGGAACTGAGCAGGAGCAAGGGGTAGAAAGCTTATTCAAAGAAATAACAAAAAATTTTCCAAAACATGAGAAAGGTATAAATATCCAGGTACAGGAAGGTCTGAGACACCAAACAGATTCAACACAAATAAGACTACTCCAATCACAGTAAAGGTCAAGGACAAAGAAAAGGTCCTAAATGCAGCAAGAGAAAAGAAGTAAATAACATATAAAGGAGCTCCAGTTTGTCGTGCAACAGGCTTTTCAACAGAAACCTTACAGGCCAGGAGGGGATAAAATGGCAATCTCAAAGTGCTTTAAGAAAATAAAAAACCTGTCATTCAAGAATACTATGCCCAGCAAAATCCAACTATAAAATAGAGATAAAATCTTTCCCAGACAAATAAAAGCTAAGAGAATTCACCACCAGACATATTTTACAAGAAACAATAAAGAGAGTTATTCTATCTAAAAGAAGAAAAACATTACCACGCAAAAAGAAAAATCTTCAGGGTATAAAAGCCCCTGGTAAAAGTAACTGCATGGACAAACCTAGAATATTATTGTAATTTTGGCATGCAATCCACTCATAACTCTAGTATGAAACCAAAAAGACAAATCTATCAAAAACAATAATAGTTACAGCAGCCTGTTAAGAGACAAGTAATATAAAAATATGTAAATTGAGACAACTAAAAGTCAAAATTTGGGAAGATGGAGTTAAAATGCAGATTGTTTTGTGGTCTTCTGCCTCTGTTTGTTTCTTTTTTTTCTTTTCTGAGATGAAGTCTCACTATTGTCTCCCAGGCTGGAGTGCAGTGGCAAGATCTCAGCTCACTGCAATCTCTGCCTCCCAGGTTCCAGCAATTCTCCTGCCTCAGCCTCCTGAGTAGCTGAGATTACAGGTGCCCATCACTATGCCTGGCTAATTTTTGTATTTTTAGTAGAGACAGGATTTCACCATGTTGGCCAGGCTGGTCTTGAACTCCTGATCTCAGGTGATCCACCTGCCTCAGCTTCCCAAAATGCTGGGATTACAGGCATGAGCCACAGTGCCTGGCTGCCTTTTTTTGTTTCTATTATTTTGTTTGTGATCTAAAATAACTTTCTTCTCTTTAAAGTAACATGTTATACAAGTTTTTTTTGGCAAGTCTCATGGTAACCTTGGCATGAACACCTATAACAGATTCACTAAGAATAAAAAGCAAAAAAGTAAAACATGCTATAAGTGAAGATAACCACAAAGAAGACAGGAAGAAAGGAAGAAAGGAAGAGAAGAGTCCCAAAACAACCATAAAACAGGCAACAAAATGGCAACGCTGAGTCTCTACTTATCAATAATAACACTGAATATAAATAGTCTGAATTCTTCAATTAAAAGGTAGAGAGTGGCTGAATGGACAGAAACAAGATCCAATTATATACTGCCTTCAAGAAACCCACTTCACATATAAAGACACACATAGACCGAAAGTAGAGGGGTAGAAAAAGGTATCCCATGCAGCTGGAACCTAAAAAGAAAGCAGAAATAGCTATACTTATTTCAGATAAAAGAGACTACAAATCTAAGATCGTAAAAAGAAACAAAGAAGGTAACTATATAACAATAAAAGTGTCAATTCAGCAAAAGGATATAACAATTGTAAACATATATGCACCCAACAATGGAGCTCTCAAGTATATGAAGCAAACATTAACAGATCTAAAGTGAGAGACAGATTGCAATACAATAATGGTAGGGAACTTTAGCACCCCATTCTCAGTAATATAAAGATCATCCAGAGAGAAAATCAACAAAGAAAAAGTAGAGTTAAACTTCACACTAGATCTAGTAGGCCCAACTGCTGCAAAATACACATTCTTTTCATCAGCACATAGGACATTCTCCAGAATAAATCATATTTTAGGCCACCAAACAACTCTGAACAAATTCTAAAACATATAAATCACATCAGGTATCTTTTCTGATGACAATGGAATACAACTAGAAATCAATAACAGGAGGAACCTTGGAAAATACACAAACACATAAAAATTAAACAACATGCTCCTGAATGACCAATGAGTCAATGAAATTAAGAAGGAAATTTTTAAAGTTCTTGAAACAAACAAAAATGAAAATACAACATACACAATTCTATGAGATATAATAAGAGCAGTACTAGGAGGGAAATGTACAGCAGTAAATGCCTATAATCAACAGCAGTAGAAAGACTTCAAAGAAACAACCTAATGACACATTTCAAGACACTAGAAAAGAATGAACCAAACCCAAAATTAGTAGAAGGAAAGAAATAATGAAGATCAGAGCAAAAATAAATGAAGTTGAGACTAAAAATCCACAAAAGGTCAAGGAAATGAAAAGTTTATTTTTTGAAAAGACTTTTTAAAAACTGACAAACTTTTAGCTAGATTAAGAAAAAAGAGAGAATACCCAAATAAAGTCAGAAATGAAAAAAAGACATTACAACTGAGACATCATAAATACAAAGAATCATTAGAGCCTATTATGAACAACTATATGCCAACAAATTGGAAAACCTGGAAGAATGGATAAACTCCTGGAATCACAGAACCTATCAAAATTGAATGATGAAGAAGTAGAAAACCTCATGAAACCAATCATCATTAATGAGAATGAAGCTGTAATAGAAAGTTTCCCATCAAAGAAAAGTCCAGGAACTGATGGCTTCACTGATAAATTCTACCAAATATTTGAAGAATAACTAACAACAATCTTATTCCAACTCTTCAAAAAATTGAAGATGAGGGAATACTTCCAAAATCATGCTACAAGGACAGTGTCACCTTAAACAAACAAGGACACAACAAACCACAAAAATGACAGGCTGATATCACTGTTGAACATATATAGGCAATAATGCTCAACAAAATACTAGCAAGCCAAATTCAACAACACATTAAAAAGGTTACTCACTATGATTAAGTGGAATTCACCCCAGAAATGTAAAGATGGTTCAACATACTCAAATTAATAAATGTGAAACAATACATGAACAGAATCGAGAACAAAAACCAACTGATTGTTGCAATAGATGCCGAAAAACATTTGATAAAATTCAACATTGCTTTATGTAAAAACCCTCATCAAAATGAGTACAGAAGGAACATACCTCAACATAATAAATGCTATATATGACAAACCCACAACTAACGTTGTACTAAAAAGCTTTCAGCTTTTCCTCTAAGGTATAAGACAAGGATACCCACTTTCACCTCTCTTTTTCGATATAACACTGAAAGTCCCTGCCAGAGCAATTAGGAAAGATAATGAAATAAAAGGCACCTAAAGCAGAAAGGAAGAAGCCAAATTAGCTTTGTTTATAGACAACATGATTTCATATCTAGAAAAACCTAAAGATTCTACCAAAAAACTATTATAACTAATATACAAATTCAGTAAAGTTGTAGTATACAAAATCAACGTACAAAAATCAGCAGCATTTATATATGTCAAGAGCAAACAAACGAAAAATCAAGAAAGCAATCCCATTTATAATAAATACAAAAAATATAAAATACCTAGGAATTAATCTAACTAAAGTAGCGAAAGACCTATACAATGAAAACTATAAAACTCAGAGGAAAGAAATTGAGAAGGATATCCAAAAAATAGAAAGATACTTCCTGCTCATGGATTGAAAGAATTAAGTTAAAATGACAACATTACTCAAAGCAATTTACAGATTCAATGAAATCCCTATTAGAATACTAATGATATTCTTCACAGAAATAGAACAAACTCCTAAAATTTATGTGAAACCATAAAAGACTCAAAAAGACAAATCAATCCTAGCAAAAAGAGCAAAGCCGGAAGCACCACACTCTCAGACTTCAAAATTTACTACAAATCTATAGTAACCAAAATAATATGGTACTGGCATAAAAATGGACACATAGACAATGGAACAGAATAGATAACCCAGATATAAATCAATGTATTTACAATTAATTCATTTTTGACAAAGGCACCAAGAACATACAGTGGGGAAAGGACAGTCTTTTCAATAAATGGTGCAGAGAAAACAGGATAACTACATGTAGAAGAATGAAACTAGACCCCAATCTCTCTCCATTCACAAAAGTCAAATCAAAATGGATTAAAGAATTAAATCTGACACTTGAAATAATGAAACTACTAGAAGAAAACATTAGGAAAATGCTCTAGGACATTAACCTGGGCAAAGACATTTTATGTAAGATCTCAAAAACACAGGCAACCAAAGCAAAAATAAACAAATGAGATTATATCAAGCTAAAAAGCTCTGCACAGCAAAGGAAACTAAAGAAACAACCTACAAAATAGGAGAAAACATTTGTAAACTATTCATCTGACAAAGAATTAATAAGCAGAATATATAAGGAGCTCAAATCAATAACAAAAAATACAATTTAAAAATGGACAAAAGATTTGAACAGACACTTCTCAAAATAAGACACAAATGGCTAACAAGCATATGAAAAATGCTCAGCATCACTAATCATCAGGGAAATGCAAATAAAAACCACAATGATATATAGCCCTAGCCCAGTTAAAATAGCTTATATGGAAAAAACGAAAACAGGCAGTAACATATGCTGATGAAGATATGAAGAAAAGAGAACACTGATATGCTGTTCATGGGAATGCAAATTGGTACAGCCACTACAGAGAACAGTATAGAGGTTCCTCAAAAAACTAAAAATAGAACTACTGTATAATCCAGCAATCCCACTACTGGGTATATATCCAAAGGAAAGGAAATCAGTATATAAAAGGAATACATGCACTCCCATGTTTATTGCATCACTATTCACAACAGCCAAACTATGGAATCAACCTAAGTGCTCATCAGTGGATGAATGGGTAAAGAAAATAAGGTAGACATACACAATGGAATATTATTCAGCCATAAAAAGAATGAAATCCTGTCATTGGCAGCCACATGGATAAAACTGGAGTATACTATGTTAAGTGAATAAGCCATGCACAGAAAGACAAATATCTCATGTTCTCACTCTTACATGGGAGCTTAAAAAAGTGGATCTCACAATGATATGGAGTAAATTAATGGTTACCAGAGGCCAAGAAGGGTAGCACGGAGGAAGGGATGAAGGGGAAAAAAGAAATATAAATGTAGTTATTACCACTGAATACTACACTTAAAAATGGTAAAGATGATACATTTTATTTTTTACCTCGATAGAAAAATAAAATGAAAAAAATACAAACAACAACAACTTAACTAGAGGGCATAAAAGAAGACCTAAGTTAAAGAAGGTCTATGCCATTTTGATACTAGGGAAAACTAATACCTCAAAAAAGTTTATTCTTCCTAAATTACTCTTTATGCTGTTCCAAATAACTCCCATTAAGACAGAACTTGACATACTGCTCCTAAATTTTATATAAAAAAAATTAAAAGCCAAGATTAGCCATAATCATTTTTGAGAAGGAAGAGGAAAAGGAGAAGAATATAGCAACCATCACTAAATATGCCCCAGGAAAGCCTCTAAATAGACATAAACGGGAAACTTCCTAGATCATATGGTAAAGGTACAGACAGAACAGGTACACAATTGCCCCAGTACTGACCCAGCAAGCAAGACCCCACAGCCAGTATAGAATTACTGACATATATTCATGCCCCCAGCTTTAGGTTAATAAGATTTAGAAGGCATCTTACTCTGCTAGGGCTACCAAGAACTGTGAACATCAGATATAGTTCAATGAGACAAAACAGCAATGGAGAAACCTATCCATTTCCTTTGCATTGCTTATTAGCTGCCATGGAAATTCTGCTCACTCATCCTCAAATCTGGACCACACTCCATGATTTGGCTTATTTAAAGGGGCCTGCTTTACAATATCAAAAATTATTATTAAAGCATGATAATTCAAATTGTGTGGTATTCACACAAGGATTGTCAAACAGATCAATAGAACAAAACGCAGAGTCCAGAAATAGATCCACATATAGGTGGGATCTAGATATATGGTAGATGTGACATGATAAATCAGTGGGTAAAAAACACTAATCAGTAAATGATATTGGAACAATTGGCTTTTCATCTAAGAAAGACTTAGGTTTCTCCCTCATGTCATATACAAAAATCTAAAATTCCAGATGAATTGAAGACCTTGAGTGAGAAAAGCAAAACTTTAAAAATACAAAATAACATTATGACTTTAACATAAGTAATGATTTCTATAACATGAAAAGCACAACCAAAAACAAAAAGATTGAGAAATCTGACATTAAACTTAAAAGCTTTTGCACAAGAATAAATACCATAAAGTTAAAAGACAAATCATGGCTGGGCATGGTGGCTCATGCCTGTAATCCCAGCACTTTGGGAGGCCACAGCAGGTAGATTACCTGAGGTCACGAGTTTGAAACCAACCTGGCCAACATATAGTGAAGACACATCTCTACTTAAAAAATACAAAAATGATCTTGGCATGGTGGCACACATCTGTAGTTCCCAGCTACTTGGGAAGCTGAGGCAGAAGAATTGCTTGAACCTGGGAAGCAGAGGTGCCAAGATTGCACTACTGTAGTCCAACCTAGGCAACAGAGCAAGACTCTATCTCCCTCCAACAAAAAAATGGGGGTCACAGAGTAGAGAAGATATTTGCAACACATAAAACATAAATTTTGAGTATCCTGAATATGTAAGATGTTCCTATACATTAATAAAGACAAAAAACCCTTTGGAATGTAGTTAATATCTAATTAAGTTGACATCAAAATTCTTCTGGATATGTCCTCTAGAGAAATTCTAATATTTGTCCACAGCAAGGTAAGTAGAGAATTATTTGTATTATAATAACAGTGTACATGCCCACCCATCAGTAAGAACATAGCTGTTAATAGATAAAGCATGGGGAGAGATCCAAGATGGCCGATTAACAACAGCTCAGGATCGTAGCTCCCAGTGAAAGCGCAGAGAGCAAGTGGACGCCGCACTTTCAGATGAATTTTTGTTGCCCACAGACTAGGATATTCCTGGCGGAGGAGCCACACGGGTCGCCAGGGCGACTTTTTTGGCCAGCGCGGCTATTTTGCCGGCACCCCGGCACGGCGCTTCTCGGCGTGGAGTATACGGGACGGGGTGCCCTTTGAGTCCAGATCGGCTGGTCGCATCCCCACAAGGAGAACAGCAATTGGAAGCGCCGAGGACTGAGAGTTTCACAGTAAGCACAGCTGAACCGGGAAGGTCCAGCTGTGCGGGGAAGGGGCATACGCCAAATGAAAACTAAGAAACAGAAAAAACTTCATCACCGGGCGGAGAGATCCAAAATGGCCGAATAACAACAGCTCAGGATTGTAGCTCCCAGTGAAAGCACAGTGAGCCAGTGGACACCGCAATTTCAGACGAATTTCTGTGGCCCACGAACTGGGAGATTCCCGGTGGAGGAGCCACACGTGTTGCCAGCGCGATTCTTTTGGCCGGCGCAGCAGTTTTGCCAGTGCCCCGGCACGGCGCAGCGCTTCTCAGTGCGGAGCTTTGAGTCGGGCTCGGCTGGTCCGACCCCCACAAGGAGAACAGCAATTGGAAGCGCTGAGGACCGAGAGTTTCACGGTAAGCACAGCTGAACCTGGGAAGACCAAGCTCTGTGGGGAAGGGGCGTCTGCCAAAGGAAAACTAAGAAACAGAAAAAACTTCATCACCAACAAGCCGGACGTCCACTCAGACCCAATCTGAAAGTCGGCAATTACAAAGAC